>PVJX010037077.1:0-17179 GCA_004027295.1 Dolichotis patagonum | reverse complement strand
CTCAAGTTGTGTCCATTTATTTATAAATATCTCGATGTGATCATTCTTTATAGCTGAGTAGTACTCCATTGTATAAAAATGCCACAACTTTTTTATCCATTCCTCAGTTGATGGGCACTTAGGTTGTTTCCAAGATATGGCTATTACAAATTGTGCTGCTATAAACATGGGTGCACATATATCACTGTGGTATGATGTTCAGTTTATTCTTGATCTCCTGGACTCAACTAATTCTCCTGCCTTGGCCTCTATAGTAGCTGGAAATCCTGGCTAACATTACTATGCCTAGCTTTTCTACATGTTGTGTGCTTGGAGCTCATTAAGCTACATGGTCTACAAGTTCATATTCTTTATAAACATTGGAAACATTTCTTCCATTAAGTTTTAAGGTAATGTCCCTCACTTCTCTTTAGAGATTTGAAGCACATGTATATCAGGCTTATTATAATTTTCTATGGCTTGCTGAAAATCTTTGTATTTCTAAATTTATTTCCAAGTGCTTATTTTTCAGATTTTTTATTGTTATGTCTTTTCTTTAACAGTCTTTTCTGTTCTGGTTGTTGTTTTTTTGTTGTTGTTTTGTTTTGTTTTGTTTTGACAATGTCTCCCGATGTAGCTCAGGTTAGACTTGACCTTGCTATGTAGCCCAGACTGGCCTCAAATTTACAAGGGATTCTGCTGCTTCAGGCTCCAAATGCTGGGATCACAAGCATGCACCAGCACTCCCAGTTCAACAATGTCTAATCTTCTGCAATGTCTAATCATATGTTAATCCCATTCAGTGTATGTTTACCTCAGATACTACAGTTTTCATCTCCAAAATTTAAGCTGGCTTTTCAAAATATCTTGTGATTCCAGTCTATTCAATATTTCCCATAGATTTCTGGACATATGGCACACAGTTATAATGTTTTGATGTCTTTATATACTATTGTTTTTATGAATGTTATTTATGAAGCAATTTATTAACCATTATTTTGGTTAAATATAAGACGTTAAAAATCTAACATTATTAGCTATTGGATCTTTTTATTTTGCAAATATTAATGACCTTTGTTCTGTAGCACTGTTAAGTTCATTGAAGATAGGGATTTCAAATTAGCTAAGTAGAGATACCCAGCATTATCTTCTTATCTTCCAAGAAGAATCAAAGCAACAGGTTGACAACTACATTTTAAAGTAAATGACTACGGGTAAGTACTGGAACTTAGCAAGGAAGAGAATGAACCTACAAAAACTTTGAGACCTGGGATAATTGCATGTAAAGAAAAAGTAAAGAAAATTTAAACTTAAAAAGAAAGTCACGGCAAAAATCAGACCAGAAATAAATGAAACACACAAAAATATGAAAGAATATGAAAATCAAACAAGTTAGTTTTTTAAAAATATAATCAGTAAACCTTTATCTACACTAAGAAAAAATAGGAGACTCAAAAAGTAGAGATAAAAAGGACATTATAACTGATGCCACAGAAACATAGGTCACTAGAAAGTATTACAAACAGCTATATACCAAACAATTAGAAAATATAGAAGAAATGGACAGATTTCTGTACACATGAAACCTACTAAAAACTAACCAGGAAGAGATAAAGAAACTGAATGGACCAATATTGAATAGCGCAGCTGAATCAGTAATAAAACATCTCCTAATAAAGAAAAGTCAGTGACCAGATGCTTTACTGTTAAATTATAACAAACCTTTAAAGAACTAACCCCAATTCTTTCCAAAGTATGCCAAAGAATTGAAAAGACGGTTTAAAACTTAAAGTTCACTAGTGAAACAGATTTAATATACTATATATGTGGAGAGCGGGAGGAAGTGGTGGTGGCAAGAAGATGCCATTCTTTGGTGTAAATTGCAATCGTGGAGATATTTTCCACCTATGGGAAAACTAAAATGATTTACATGCCTGTAGAAAGGATGCATCTTCATCTGTCCAAAGACTATGCATATGTGGGGTTTGAGAATCTAGATGAATCTGAGAAAGTGCTGCAGCACATGGATAGAGGACATATTGATGGTCAAGAGATCACCGCTACTACTCTGCTGGTCCCCTGGCCTAGGCTGCCACCCCAGAGATTCAGCCCTCCTGGGAGAATTCTACCACCGCCTCCCAAATGGTGTAAGTCAGCACCATGGATGAGGAGGGGTCATGCTCCCCAAGACGCAGGTCTCCTGTACCCAGGCTGTCCCATTCTCTAGGCCGCTGCTGTCACAGGAGCCATTCTATCCCCAGTTCTTCTGGATAACCAAGGCTACCGAAGCTCACCCCTGTAACTTATGTCCCACTCAGCTCAATTTGTCACTTCTCTAGCCTAAGGTGGAGCAGTAGGAGAGAATCCCTCACCGAGGCAGGCTTCAAAGGCAGCCCTAGACACACTTGGTCCTCAGGCGGGTTCTGGCTGCAAAAGTGCTGCTGGTTCAGGCCTGTGTCCATAAAGGCACCCTGCTGTTTTCTGTCCGGGAAGTTTACCCTTTCCCATCTCCTGAGAGTCTGTTCAGTGGCAGAGCCTATTGGAACAAGCAAGCCTCCAGATGGCAGGGTGCCCCCACCTTTCCAGGTGTCCTGGGGTCAGTGTGGCAATCTGGTCATACCTTAGGGACCAATCTGCTATTCCGACTAGGCCTTGCCCTTTGATTCCTGCTTGAGTCTTCTTCCAGCTTCTAGGGTCAAACACCTCTAAAAAGCCCTTCTGCCCTCTGTTAGTTGCATAAATGGTTCTGTCTTTCTATGTTTTCACCACCTACATCCCCACTCAATTTGTCTCCTTTACTCTTAAATGTTGGTGAACAGTTTGAGAGCCAGCTTTGCAGATCATCATGGAGCCCCCCATTTCACCTGCTATTCAGGTTACCTTGGCAACAGGTGCATTGCTCTTTTGGCTTTGAGTTTTATAACTTTGTAGCATTTTAGATAAGGTTATGCTTGTACTTTGTTGTGTAGAATCAAGAAGTTGTACTGAATAAACCTAGGAATAGAATGCAAATATATATAATATATATCATACATAAAGTTTGGGGGACCAGGCTATTTAAGGGTTTAGCTGCTAACTGACCATAGTGCTCTGAAAACAGGGTAACACCACAGCTGAAGTAGCTGAGGACACAGGCTCTCACTCCCTATTCTAGAGAAGGAACTGTCAACCTTAGAGATAAGGTAGTTCTCCTAATAGGCAAAATTTACTGCTGGAAATTCTCTGTTCTAATTTCTTGAAGTCCTGTTCATTTTCCAGACCTTACCTCAGTTTTTCCTTTCATTTTCTTTCATTCCTCCTGAATTTGTTTGAAACCTAATAAATACTGACTGTCCAGAGAAGTCTCTGTGTTAACTCCAAGAGAGTTCTGATCTTCCTGGACCAGCACAACATATTATTTGTCCCTTTTATTTAAACCTTCATCATATGCACTCATTTTAAGAGACTAGGGTTCTGGCTAAGCTCCCAATAGAAAGGATTTACTAGACAGAATTGTAACGGCCTCCTGCAGAGTCAGGTGCAGATGAATGCAAAAGGGCCATCTGCATGCTGGAGTGCTAGAGAGCTGGAAAATCTGATCAAAAGTCAAAGGGCTGGAGCTTGGTGCAAAGTTCCATGTGAGTCCACATCAGGAAGCCAAAGGGTCTGTGCTAGAAGGGTAAAGACCATGATGGAAGGCAGGAGACAGATGTCCAAAGGCAACAGTGAAGACCTGAGCTCCTCTAAGAAACAGAAGTGAGACTTCCTCTGTTCCCTTTTTATTTCATCCAAAAGACATATTTATTGGTTGGCACCACCCACACCCAGGATAGGTCTTCCTTTTTCAATAAATCAGTCATCAGTTCTTTTCAATAAATCAGATGCACTTCTAACAGTTAAACCAGTCAGTTAAGTATTTCTTATTCAAGAAGTGTTAACTACCACAGAAGGGAATCCTAACAAACTCATTGTGCAAGATTGGAATTACTTTGCTACCAGAATCAGACAAAGAAATGAAAAGAAAGAAAGAAGAAAAAAGAAAGAAAGAAATCAACATTTCTGATGAGCATAGATGCAAAAATTCTAGCAATTGAATTGAATAACACATTAAAAATATCATGCACCATAACCAAGTTGTATTTATCCCACAGATGCAAGGATCATGCAACACATATAAATTAACAAATGTTATATTTTGGCATATATGATCAACCATCAACATGATGAAGGATAAAAGTTATATGATCATCTCAATAGATGCAGAGGAAACATTTGACAGAATTCAACATCCCTTTATGATAAAAAAAATTCCCTTAAACAAATTTAGGTAGGAGAGGATCATACTTCAACAAAATGAAATGTATGATGAACCTACAGCCAACATTATATTGAAAAGGAAAAACAAAATGCTTTCATGAAGAGCTAGAATGAGAAAAAAAGTATCCATTTTCACTGTTCTCACTTGATATGGAACTAGAAGTTTTATCCAGAGTAACTAGACAAGAGAAAGAATGAAACAGCAAAGAAGGCAAACTATTTGTTTGCAGCTGATATAATTCCATATACTAAAAAATGCCCTAACGTCTTCTATGAAAATTACAACTGATAAATGAAATCAGTAAAGTTGCAGGTTACAAAATCAACATACAAAAATCATTAGTGTTTTATATAGCAATGAAATTCCTGTGAAACACATCATGAAACCAACACTATTCAAAACAGCTACAAACAAATCACCTGGGAATAATTGTAACAGAGGAAGTAAAAGACTTGCATTGAAAATTACAATACTAAAGAAAGAAATGAAAGACATTGAAAGGTAGAAAAACATTCCATGTTTGTCTTGAAGAGTGGATATTAATGGAGTTAATTTAAAATCATCTATACTACTCAGGGCAATGTACAGATTCAATCCAGTCTGCTTCATCAAACTACCAATGATTTTCTTCACAAAACTAGAAAAAACTATGAAGTTCACAAGGTAGTACAAGAGACCCCAGGCAGTCAAAGCAATCCTGAATAAAAAGAACAAAACTGGAAGCATTATCTTTCCTTATTTCAAGGTATTACAGAATTACAGTAACTAAAACAGCATGAGGCTGGTATAAAAATACACATAGAACAACTGAATAGAATAGAGATCTCAGAAATAAATCCACACATCTATAGCCAACTGTCCTCAGAAAAGATCCCAAAAACATACATTAGAGAAAGGACTGTCTCTTCAGTAAGTATGGGGCAAACTGGATATTCATATACAGAATATTGCAACTTGATTCCTTTTCTTACTTTGTACAAAAATAAAATCAAAATTGGTCAAAGACATAAATCTGATAGTGTAAAATTACTATCAAAAAGAAAAATAGAGAGAAAATTTCACAACATTGGCCTTGGGTATTTTCCCAAAAGCACAGGAAACAAAACTGAAAGAGACAAAAGGAATTACATCAAACTAAAAAATTTCTGACTGGTGAAGAAAATAATTAAAAGAATGAAAAGCTAACCTCCAGAATGGGAAAAATAGTTGCCATCTATTCATCTAATATAGGATTGACATCCAGAATAGTGTAAAGAGCTAAGAAACTTAGCAACAAAAAAAAGAAGTAATTCAATCCAATTTAAATGTGGACAAATGAGTAGACATTTCTCAAAAGGAGAAATAAAAATAGCAAACAAATGTATTAAAATTCTCAATATCTTTAGCTATCAGTGAAATGCAAACCAAAACTATAGTGAGTTATCAATTCATCATGGATACAATAAACACACACACACGCACACACACACACACACACACTTCCTTCCTGGTAAGGATATGGTGAAAAACAAACTCTTTTACACTGTTGTCAGGAATGTAAATTAGTATATCCATTATGGAGAACAGTATGGGGATTCTAAGAAAAAAAAACACTAAAAGTAAAACACACACATGATCCAGCTAAACCACTGGGAATGTATCCAAAGGAAATTAGGAAATAAAATTCACATACCAAGGAGACATCTGCATGTTCACATTTACTGCAACACTGTTCTCAATAGCTAAGATGTGGAAACAGCATAGATACCCATCACAGGTGAATGGATAAAGAAAATGTGGCATATACACACAGTGGAGTACTATCCAACCGTAAAGAAAAACAAAATCCAGCTGATGGATGAAACTGAAATACATTACATTACGCAAAATAAGCCAAACATGGGAAGCTATCTTATATGTGAAAGCTAGAAGTTTGAACTGAAAGTAGAATAGTGATTATTAGAAGTAGGGGAGGATAGAAAGAGGGATAAAATGAGGTTGCATTATGCTAATGTATCTCATATGCATGTATTAAAGTATCACATTTCTACATACAATCAAAATATGCTAAGGCAAAATAAAATATAATGTTAAAAATTAATTGAAAAGAGCTTGAGAGCTTGATCTTTTGGGTTTTGATTTTAAGACTGTTATGTAAACCTATGGTGTTGCATAGCTATAATTCCAGTACTTGAGGGACTGAAGCAGGAGGACCAGGAGTTCAGGCCAGCCTGGATCACATAGCAAGATTCTGTCTCAAAAAAATTAGTTCTTAATAAATAAAAAAATGGAACAATCTCATGCATCATATCAGATCACAATGGAATGAAACTAGAAGGCAACAGCAAAATAAACCACAGACTACACAAACACATGGAGACTGAATAATTCATATATGAATGATCAATGAGTTGCTGAAGAAATCAGTAGAGAAATTTTTATTTATTTTTTGATGAAATACATGAGATGTTTATTTTAGTACATCAAAAGAGAGTAAAAAAATTCAAAGGAAAGTGCAGTGGAGAAATTTTTAAATTCCTATAATCAAATAATAATGAAAACATAGTATGTCATCATCTGTTGGACCAGATGAAAGTAGTTTTAAGCGGAAAGTTTAGAGCTATGAGAGCATACATTTAAAAACAGAGGAATGATCCCAAATAAATGACGATGCATCTCAAGGTCTTAGAAAAAGAACAAGCCAATCCAAAAACCAGTATAAGAAAAGCAATAAGAAAGATACAGGCAAAAATTAATAAAATTTAAGTTTAAAAAAGAAATACAAAGACTCAATGACACAGATAGTTTGTTCTTTGCAAAAGATAAACAAGATAAATAAACTGTTAGCCAAACTTACCAGGAGAAAGAGTAAGGAGGCCCAAATTAACAAAGTTAGTGATAAAAAAGGTGAACTCACAGTAGATAAAACTGAAACTCAGAGCATTATTATAAATTATTTTGAAAACCTGTTGGCCAATAAATTGCAGTATTTTGCAGAAATGGTTACATTCTAGACACATATGATCTACCAAGATTGAACCAAGAAGATATAAAAATATCTGATCAATATTATCTTACCAACAATAAGCAATGACATTGATGTAGTAGTAAAAAAAAAAAAAAACACTACCAACGAGTAATGCTCAGGACCCAGTAGATTCAGTGATGAATTTTGCCAAACCATTAGGGAAGAATTAACACCAACAATCTTCAAATTTTGAAATGTAATAAAAAGGGAAGAAATGCTTCTAATATTTTATGAACCCAAGATTACCCTGATACCAAAACTGACAAGAACTTAATGAAAAAAAGAAAATCACAAACTAATATCTTAGATGAACATAGACAGAAAATTCTCAGTAACATGCTTTTAAACAAAATTCAACAATTCATAGAATGATCTATGCCATAACCAAGTTAGCTTCATTCTAGGGATATAAGGATGGTTCAATATGTGTAAGTCAATAAATATAACATACCACACAAATATAATCAAAAACAAAAATCACATGATTATCTCAATAGATTCAGAGTAATGCCTACAACAAAATACAACATCTCTTTTCAATAGAAAATATGGGAAAAATAGGTATAGAAGGATCTCACCTCAAATTGATAAAAGGCATTCATAACAAACCAACAGCCAGCCCCATACTAAATAGAGAAAAACTGAAAATATTTCCTCTAAAACCAGAAATAACACAATAATGTCCTCTTTCACCCTACTGTGCAATAAAGTACTTGAAATTTTCACAAGAACAATCAGGCAAGAAAAAGAAATGAGATATGAATAGGAAAAGAAGTCAAACTATTGCTATTGTTGATAATATGATTCTTTATGTAGAAGGTCCCAAAAATGGCACCAAATCTGATAAACAAATTCAGCAAAGTGGCAGGTTACAAAATCAACACATGAAAATCAGTGGTATTCCTGTATATCACTAGTGAACTTACAAGAAAGAAATCAGGAAAACAATTCCATTCACAACAGCTTCCATAAAAATTGCCTCATCAAACAAGTGAAAGGTTTGTAATAAAAATTACATAACACTGAAGAAAAAAATTGAGGAAGACATTATTAAGGGAAAATCATTCCTTATTCTTAGATGAGAATTAATATCTTGAAAAGAGTAGTAATATCACAAATGATCTGTATAGATTTAATGAGATCTTATTAAAATACCAACAACATTCTCCATGGAAGTAGAAAAAATGCTACATTTCAGATGGAATCAGAAAAGACCCTATCTTAGTCACTTTCCTTATTTCTGTGATAAAATACCCAATATCCCCAGCTTTAAGAAGGAGGTGCTTATTCTGGTTCATGCCTACAGTACATAGCCAGGTGGCTTCAAGACAGAAGCAGAATGAGAAAAGGACATAGCAGTGGAAAGCTGCTACTGTAATGGTGACCACGAAGCAGAGTAAATAGAGGACTCAGGGAGAGACACACTCTTCCAGCTCACTCCAGGGACCTGCCTCTTCCCACCAAGTCCCACCTCCTAACAGCTTATTTAGCTCTAGTGCCACATGGTCCAATTACCTTCCAAATGCTGCCCCTCTGAGCGCAGGAGGCTTCTGGAGGACAGTCTCCATCAAAAAATGCAACAGACTCCGAATAAGCAAAGCATCCTGAGCAAAAAGAGGAATGCTAGAGGCTTCATGACACAGGATTTCAAGTTATACTACAAATCTCTAATAACAAAACACAACATGGTGCTGACATAAAAACAGACAGGTTTCTGTGGAATAGAATGGAAGACAGAGTGGCAGTCTCATGCACTTATAGCCATCTGATTTTTGACAGGTCCAAAACAGACACTAGAGAAAAGACAGACTCTTTAACAAATGGTGCTGGAAAAACTGGTCATCCACTTACAGAAGATTGAAACTAGATCCCTGTATCACTCTCTGTACTAAAATCAAACCAAAATGGAACAAAGACCTAGATACAAAAACAGAAACTTTGAAACTGCTAGAAGATAATATAGGGGACCCACTTGCAATCATAGGCACAAGCAAAAATTTCCAGAACCAACTCTTATAACACAAGAAATAACGTTGAGAAGCAAACCATAGGATCACATCAAATTAAAAAGCTTCTGTGTATCAAAGGAAACAACACAGTGATGAGACATTTTACATAATGGGGGAAAATTTTTGGTTAACTACTCTTTTGATAGAGGACTAATACCCAGAATACATAAGGATCTAAAAAATTAATGGTCCCAAACAAATAACACAATCAAAAATGGGCAAACAAACTGAATCATGTTTCTCAAAGGAAATAATATGCTATTGGTCATAAATGTATGAAAAATATTCAACTACTTTACATTAGTGAAATGCAAATCAAATCTACTTTGAGATTTCATCTTACCCCAGTCACAGTGGCTACCACGTACAATATAAAAAACTGCATACTGGAGAGGATGCGGAGAAAAAGAACTCTCTTACTCTGGTGATGACAATGTAAAGTTGTGTAATCATTATGGAAGATTTCTCGAAAAACTAAAACTAAAAATATAATTTAGCTCAAATATATCTCTTTTGGGTATATTCATGAAAGAATTAAAGACATCATAATATAGTGATATATGCATACTTATATTTATATATAAAACTGCATAATTTATAAAAACTAATCTGTGAAAACAGCATAGATTCCAATCAACAGATGAATGGATAAATAAAACGTGGAATAAATAGAATGGTTTATATCTAGATGTCCTTTAAAACCCTATGTGCTCATAGGTGGGGCTTTTGGGAGGTGATTGGCTCATGGGGGAGTGGTATTCATCAAATGAGATTTGGGAGATGAATCCTGGTTGGAGGTGATTGGCTCAAGGGGGACATGGCCTAGAAGGGTCTCTATGCTTACCTCCTCCCTGTTCTCTTTCTCTCCTTCCTGATGGCTATGCCATGAGCAAAACTTCTCTGCCATACCACTCTGCCACGCTGCCCTGCCTTAAAGCCAGTCAACTATGGATTGAAATCTCTGCAAATTTTGAGTCAAAATAAAACTTTGCTCCTTAAATTATGGGTATTGGGTATTGTATCTCAGGAACAAAAGAGTAACTAAGCTATACACAATGGAATATTATTCAACCATAAAGATGGTTACACAACCATATAACCTGCAGAAAAATGGATGAAACACAAGACCATCATGCTAAGCAAAATAAACAAGCCTCAAAGTTGTATATCACATTTCTCTTATATGATAAATCTAAAGTATAAATAAATGAATAAACTGAAGGAGAGATAATAGAAAACTAAAAGGTAGACTTTTAGAGCTGGGAAAGGGAATCAGGAGAAGGGGAAGAAAAAGTGCGGGGGAGTAAAATGACTGAAAATAATCAAGGCTTTTTAAATATATTCCTTAAAAGGAGCATTACTATACTGTATTAAAAACATGCACTAATAACAAAGAAGATTTGTTTTGTAAAACAAGTCAACATTGTCTAAATTGTCAGATAGAATGCCATATCCATTCTGTGTACTCTCCCTGATAGCCAATTAATTAGAGATTTTCCACCTTAGCTGATAGTTTTGACACTAATCCTGACCTTGAATCCAGAGAATGTTCTCTTTATTAATTTCAGATGACTGTCTTTGGCTTGAGTATCTTCCTCACATTCATTCACAGGTTAACACTCCAGAGGCACTCTTCACATACCTAAAGTCCCTTCCTCTGGTATTCTGTCCTGTGAATCCTAGTGCCCAGGCTCCCAGATTTTCCATTCCATGTATACAACTCATGGAATCCAAAGGGCACTGACAGTGTTCTGAGATGAATCCTAGAAACTTTTTCAACATGGGCCAATTTTAGGATTTCTTTACCTCATTTCTTCCCTGTCTCACATGGATCACTGTTTGTTGCTTTATACACGGTATCTTGGAAATTGCTTCCATATGTGTTTGTTTTATTGTTATTGTTGATGTGGCAAGGGCAATACCCCTCACGCTGGTGGTGTACGTACTCACCAGTGAACATGGAGTTTTCTGAGTGTGGAAATTGGATAAGTCTGTGCCTCACAGATTTTCAACCTCTGGTGTTTGCCCTCCTCCATTCCTCTTCTGCCTCTACCTCCTCTTTTCTTTCTTTTATTGCATTTGGGAATTGAATTCAAGGCCTCCTGCTTTTACATAAGCACTTTACTATTGAGCTATACCATCAACTCAACTGGTAATCCTTCTGATCACTCTCTAAAACTGTGCTTTCCATGCAATTATTTTTCACCTCATTCGTCTCTCCCAAAGAGAATTTATTCTGAAGTTTCAAGTAAACCCATATGTTGAATCTCAAATTTCCATCATCATCTCACTCTTTCCTCCTAATTCCTTGGCTATTTAGTCAATAATTTACTACTCATCCTTTTTCTACACGTCCCAAGAGCTGCTTGAACTCAACATGTAGAAAATGAATGGTGCCTGCTGCGTGTTCCTACCATATCACTTATTTAAATATCCCTGTAACATTCATTACACTATTCACAGCTAGTTTTTTATGTTTCTTTCCAGAGATTGTTAGAAGAGATTATGTTTTCTGTCATTGTCAGTTTTCTAGAATTTAGCATAGCTCCTGAGATTTAAAAAAAAAATCTCAATAAATGCAGAGAATTAAACTGAACCCCATATATAGGCGGAGCCATGCTGGGGGTAATCTAAACCAAAAGTCATCACACTGAACAGGACCTGCTTTGTTCCAAAAGGGGTAAATTGAGAAGATGAGCCAAACCGTGCACCAGCCTGTGTCCTATTTCTGGCCAATGTGCAGGAGATACCTGAAGATAAGTAAGGATAGAAAAATAATCATGGAAAGAAGCCAACTTTCTGGGTTTCTAAATGTTAAACATTGCCTCTTAAAACTGTGTCTAAATTAAACACTCCTATTGCTCCCTTCTGTGCTAAAAATGCTCACACCAAATGCATTATACATTGCTTTTTGAAGTGTTTTTGAGTCATTTTATGCAAAGATGTTTCTCTCTTCAATCATATTATAAACTCCTACTAGACATAACAAGATGCCTTTTATCAGTAGTTTGGGAAGACTACGAGCAAAGACCATGTCTCTCTTACCAGACTAGGTACATCACAGGGACAAAGATCACCATTCTGCCTTCTGAGAGAGGGGGTGCACAAACATATGGACTCTCTGTGAAAGAAAGCAGAGATGTAGGGCAGGCTGAGGGTCACAGGTTTGCAGCCCTATTAGGTCATGAGTCTTACTTTCACCACCCTTTCTCTATCTGTGCACCAGCTCTGCTCCCATTACCCTGGGGAGCTGTCCTGTTCCACATTGGCAAACCTACTTTGACGTTGCCTAAAGCTATTTCTCAGGAAATCTTGGCCAGACTCTTCTGAATACAAACTCTCTAGCAGAGTATAGTTGTCTGCCTTTGAGGAAAGCTCTCAGCATGCTCTGCTTCTGTTCAAACTGCTGGGTAGAGCTAGAGTCAACAGGAGATTTGGAGAGCAGGCCAGGCAGGTGTGAAGACTTCTTTCAGCAAAACAAATATTAGAAAGTGTTTCCAATCATCTTGTCTGGTGCCCAGGTCTGGTTCCTCTCACAGAGAGGCTGGGATGGCTCAGCCCTCCAAATTCCAAGACTCGGTGTTATAGAGAGTGTGAAGTAATTAGATCTGACTGAGAAGAGTGCTGGTTAGAAAAAAAAAAAAAACAGTCCGACTGCTCAGCCACTACACTATATTCATATCCTGTTCTAACACAATTTAATAAAAATTTTCCAAATTAGAGATTCAGGACCCGAAGAGGCTTACAATACAAATTAAAAATAACCTTTAATAAAGTGAAATAACTATGGGATTTAATTATTTGCCCTAATTGAGAGTTGTCAAAAACTGATAACATCCAATTAACAAAAAAGATGTGAAGAAACATAAATTCTCATGTACTCTTGGTAGAAATATAAATCAGGACACCATTTTTAAAGCACATTTTAGAAGTGCATACAAAATGTAAAATGAGTATGCCTTTGACTCTAACAAATAAACCTATCTGTTCTTGACAGTTCCACTCACATGTACACTGAGATACACACTAAAAGATGCTCAGTTCAACATGATTTTTATGTCAAAATGTTGCATGCAATCAAAATCCTTATTAGTAAGGTTAAGGGAAATTGTTTTTAGTGCTTCCTCTTTTTGAAAAGCTGTTAGGCACTGAAAAGAGTGGAGAAGCCTTTTGTATTATGACAATCTTTGAGAGACAGTTCCATGGTAAAAGCTATTATAAGACGATATGAATAGATGGTTATGCCCACAAAAAATAAAAGAAACATGAGATTGTCTCTGTATGCAGGCAAGCCTGCAAGGCAGCACATCGAGTCTCTTACAGTAGCGAGCACTTTGATGCTGAGAAAGTGAGCAGATAGGGAATGATGAGGAAAGGGAATGATACACAGAAATTTTGAAATTTCATTCTACGGTTTGAAGAATAAGTGAAAGGAATGACTACATGAAAGTTTCCATACTTACATGACGTCCGTGAGGAGATTAGTTTTCAAATCTTTTTGAGAAGCAAAGTTTCTCAATTTTGACTTTATCATAGATTCTCCTGAAGAATTTTTAAAAAATAATAACTCAGGTCCTGTAGGAGACAGAGACCGAGGGAAGCGTTAAAACACTGAAACTTTATTTGGGTGCTGCAAGCTCAGGCTATTGAAGTTAAGAAAAATTTTAAAATGGGTAAGAAAAGATGCAAGTTGATATGCAGTATTACCTTCCTGACCTACACTTCATAAAATGTCTTAGAGACAGAGCAACTCTCAACAGGATTTCTCCAGATGTCTGAGGCAAAGCCAAACCTTGGAGAAGCCGACAAAAAAGAGAGAGAAGCAATCTAACCAACCAGCTCCCTCCTGCCCCTGAGTTCTCACTAGACAAAATTCACCTTTTCATTTCCCACTAGGGAAGGTTCTTCTCACAGTGAGCTGTGTCTCTGTGCCACCCAGCACTCTCAGGAAGATCTGGAGACATGGCATTTTATCAAAATCTACATCAAAAGACGAAGGTGACTTGGAGTAGCTAGTGGGTGAAGAGAATCATGCTCCTTCTGATTTTACCTTGAGTTCCAGCCATCTCATGGGAAGCGGAGGTTGGAGAGGTAAGGGCAGCGAGGGTCAGCAAGGGCCTAGCAAAGACAGAGACAGTAGAACATCATCAGAGAGCCACAAAAGGCCTTCAGGAAGGCACAGGTGATCAAGGGAAGTGAAGAAAGTACACAAAGCTTGTGTCCATTAGTAAATTCTGATCCTATCTGACCCCTGACCAATTAAATCAGAATGTCTGACAACTGGTATTAGTTTAAAGGATCTCTACATTATTTGAATGTTGAGCCAGCATTGACAACGACAGCTTTAAAGTATTCATCAAAACAAACCTCCCAGTGAAAATTTCATACCATGGTGCCCTATTTTCCTCCTTTCAACTGAAAAATGGCAAAGCCACCTGGAAGGACACTTCAGGAAGTGGTTATGCCTCAGAAGCTTAAGTTATTTCAGACTCTTTGGAAGATGCAACATTTCATGACCTTGATTTCCTTTTAGACAAAAAGGCCACAGAAATTCCTGATGCAAAACAATGAAATTTTCCATTAGGTTACATTTAAACAGCAATTTTACAATGGGTAGGAAGAAACAGTAGGTTCCTCTGTCAGACTAAATAGGTTTTGTTTGAAAAGTAATGATCATTCAGTGTCTTGGATTTAGAGGGCCCATCTGTCCTCAAAACTAACAATATCACATTTTATTTTCTCCACATATACTGTGCACTAACCATGTGTATTCAGGTGAAACCAATACACGAATAAAGTAATTCCTGGAGCTTTTCCTAGAAATACATTTCTGGGTACAAACTGTCACATTTTACATTTTTTACTCAGTCTATTACATGCTGATATGGATAAAGAGCAAGAAACTGGTCAGGAAAAAGTTAAAATAATGTAATCAAATGTAATATTTTCATGGCCTAATGTTCTTTGAATGCCTTTGCCCCTCATTCCATTTCTCCTCTTATATTTTTCCCTTATTTCAGAAAATGGTATAGGAAATATCACAAGGGATGGAGAGTCTGAAGTCTACCAGGAATATGAGGTATAAGTGATACTCAGAGAATGCAAGTTCATGGGTACATTATTTCTTTTATTTGATTGCAATTTTCCCAGCTAGAGATAAGGGAGTAGGTCTTGATCATGTTTTCAGTCCATCCAACGCTGAAATTTTTACATTTCTGTATCTTGGATTATTTCCATATACCTCTGTCAATGTGCGTCCTTGGCTGTGAATTCCATCTACAAAGATTCCGAAAACTCCATAAAGCATTAAAAAGTTATCTCAAAATAAAATTATCAAAATGCTTACTTGAAACAGCCTCACATACTGGATGCTCAATGTATCGCAAAATGATAGGAAAGACACAAAACTCTCCTTTGAGAACGTACAATTCATGCTCTGCTATCAGCAGATAAAGGAAAAAATTTAATAACAACAGAACCCAGATGTTGAGAAAATATATGCCAAGTAAATTGCCTCAGAGTACGTGGTATAGTTTTGGAGTTTTGATGATTATGTTTATTGATGATGATCACAAATGAAATATGGATGAACCCAAAAATAAATAATGAGGACCCAACTGCTAATATGCAGAGCACCTCTTTCTGTCCATCTTCATACCTATCAATGTAAGACTTTGATATCTGCAACCCAAGTTCACAGAGTGCTAGAAGCCTTCTTATACAATGTGTGTACAAGGATCATGCATAGACTTCGTTTCACATTCTCATAGTAATGTCTGTTTTCCTATACAGTAATTTAAAAACTTATTTGTAAAATTATTTAATATCTGTCATTCCTTGGTGGGTTGTAACTATCATGAAAATGAAGTCAGAGGTTTTTATTTATCTCTTATTTCTCTACAAATAGCACAGTACCCAGCAATATATGCCCATAAATATTTGTTGGATGGTTGAGCAAATGAAACCAAGAACAAATAATATTTGCTTTCAGAAGAAGATTTTTGGTGACTCACTATAAAGTATACGCTGACCATTTCAACGACTTTGGATCAAGAACCACATAATGGTGGAGAAGGGAAATATAATTTGACCAGAACCCTTGCCTAAAGCTGTTTTTCATTATCAAACACAGTTTAATTCTGGGATTTCAGGCATCTAGGGCACCAAAAGGAGACTGATTATATAAAAGCACACTTCTCTCCATCTAAACACAAGAACATGACATCAGTACCTGTATTAGTGTTCCTAGGAAAAATCATGTTCAACCTAATGGAAGAGTCTTTCTACTCCCTTCACCTGATCTCACGACACAGCTGTGTGACAGGAAGCAGAGAGTCATACCTGTTTTTCTCAGGTGACTTGTATTTGGCAAGCATTCTTTCAATCTGTTTAGGGTTCTGTTCAATCCAAATCCTTCAGACACACAGCTTTTTATTTTTATTTTTTTTATTACTCTTTCTCTTTCATTTTATTTTTTTTTAAGAGAATAAAACAAAAGGGGGCAGTACAGAGCAGATCAGAACAGGACAACATAGGCAACACAGTACTTTACATTAAGTCAACTGGACATCAACAGTATCTAACACCATATCTCTTACTCTGCTATAGTTGAGCATAGTTTCAATTACAATAATATCAAACATAACATAGTATAAAGCCATGCATATAGTGAAAGAATTACAGGGCTGTCTGAACCGAATAACAGAAAATGATCAATGGGTACTATAATATCTCATTTTTGATAAAAAAGAAAAAAATTTGTTTGAACTATCACACATATTCAAATTCCAATAAGACACAATGTGGTAGATAGAACCAACGGTAATAGAACAAAAAAAGCATGGTAGGACTTCTAAGAAGGATAATATTAAATCAGCAATAGCTGTC
>PVJX010037076.1:0-17219 GCA_004027295.1 Dolichotis patagonum | reverse complement strand
TTTTTTCTTTTTTTTAAGCCGAGAAATCAACATAAAATTGCATGAACTTCACTAAAGTTTACTTCAATGGGACTTATGAAACAACTAACACATGTTTAGGTTTTATTAAGAGCTATAATTTGATATTTTACAGATTTTAAAAAGATGACTTATACTATGAAACACATTGATAGGCACACAAAGGAAGTCCTAATGTGAATCATCTTAAAAAGCTACATTTCTATGTATTACATTATAGCTGTCTAGACATGTATATATCCCTTTGTATTTGTGGATAATTTAGCTGGCACAATTTTAAAGTCAAGTTAGAATTTCTGAGAAAATTACTAGTTTTGATATCCTATCCATCTTTATTTTAAAACTAACATTAATCTTAATGACCTATAAATAGATTAACTTAAAGAGTCCATACCTTACACGAGAAGCTCCGACTTGGGATGTTTCTTGCTAACTCTGATATCTTGGGTTTATTCTGCAGACACTTGGTTAGGTGATATTTTTTCAATTTTATTCTATTGTAATAATGATCAGCGAGGTTACAATGACTCAAATGCTGTTTCTGCATGCATTTCCCAAGGTGAGGAATACTATACTTCAAAGCCCGGAGAAATAATTTGGTCTTCTGTTGCATGATATCAAAGTCCCTGGTTTATGCTCCCTTTGGGGCTGCTGGACACGAATGATTTTGGGTGTGTTATTATACAACAGTAGGTTCCTGGAGTATCTAAGATCACTAGATCTTATACTTTCCCTTTAGCGCCATACATCCCTTATATGGTAACACTTGTGGGCAGCTAACAACTTAGGTTAAACAAATTTATAAACTTGTATAAGTTAAAGTTTCACTCAAATAATACTTGGCAGAAGTGACTTAAAAGTTCTGTTTGTAAAGTCAATTGTATTATGGTCAAGTTAAGCAGCACTCATTCTGTACACAAAAGGGCAAACTAAAACAAAAAACAGAAAACAAAATAAATTGCAAACAGATACACAGATTTAATGGGAAATTTCAGGCACTCTAAGAATTCCAAAGGCAAAATGGGTTTGATCTTACACTATTTTGAACCTATCACTGGTATGCACGTGGAGGGTACACTAAAAAGGCTTATTATTATTAAAGACACACAAGAGAGTTTAATATTTGTTGAGTGATGGCTATGTGCCAGCTGCTTTTTTTTTTTTTAAATCTACTCCTCTAATTGTACTTCATATGGATTGGAGAGAGTATCTATGCAAAGATGCTCATTTTACAGGTGAGCAAACTATGGCTCTAGGAGGTTCAAAGATCTGCCTTTAGTCACTTGGACACTACGTACTATAGAAAAAGGTCTAATTCTATTTGACTCCAAATCGTGGATATAAGCAATTATACTTTAATGTTAAAGTGTTATTTAGCTCTTTAGAAAAACAAAAATGACTGCAAGATGCACACATAAAACACGAGGCCCTTTCTGGTCTCTGCTGGTAAGTAAGTTCTTTTTATCCCTGAGAACTAGTTAAGCAAACGAGTCAGACCTGGTTTAGATTTGGACACCGCACTTAACTGTCTCTGTCTTTGGGTTTCAGTTTCTCCAACTGAAAAATTAAAATAATGACATCATTTATCTTCTGGCGTTGTTATTAAGAATGAGACAATTTAGAATTCATCATAACAATTAATACACAGTCTGGCACCTAGTAACTACTCAACAGGAAGTAGCTGATATTTTTAGACTAGGGAAAAATCTAGATACGTTACATTCTGTTTAATGTAATCTGTAAAACAGCCTTTGGTATCATAGGTAGAATACTGCGTCAGATTTACCACAGATCTGATCGGCTACAACGCCCGTTCAACCCTTAATCTCCTATGTCGCTGCAAAACAACGAAGGAGTGAATAGAGAAGCAGCAGCCCACGCTAACAAAAAAGGAGAAAAAGGTCCTCTAAATCACCATGTCTCGTCTCCGCAGCCTCCAACCATCCGTCTTCCACCCGCAGAGACAAGGCAGTATGCAAGGTTAGGGATGGGGTTGGTGTAGACATATAGGCGTTTCACAACCTATTCGTTCTCCTTGTGCAACTCTCCACCCAGGAATATGACAATCCCAGTGCAACACTGAGTGTGGTTACACTCAGTGAAGAGACAAGGATCAAAAAGAAGGACCAGGGGACTGAGAGGAGAAAAGAGATTAGACACCCCAGCACCCACCCCTCATACGTACGCAAGATGAAAGAGTCAGTCCGGCTCGCGACACAAGCGAATGCAGGTAGGCCAAAAAAGTCGCAGCTCCCAGGAAGGAGCAAAAATCACCGCCGTCGCATTCACTTGAAGTCAGGGTTCTGCACCCAGCAAAACTACAACCTACCCAAAGCCGCCCAGAGCTGGTTTGCAGCACGCCAATCTACGTAACACCAAACCAGTACGCGTGCTAAGCACATTTCGCCATCTTTATTGTGGTCAACAATGGGGTTTTTCTCCACCAGGGTCCTTTAATCTTTAAATATATATCGCTTTAGGGTCTTTGCTTGTCTTCATGCTCGAGACGAAGCTGAAAAGGAGAAAATGAAGAGTGATGGCATCCCTCTAGCGCTACCTCAGCTTCCTCGTGCTCGGCTCCGCCCTCACTCAAGATGGCCACAAGCAAAATGGTGCAATGACGCAAGACGGCGCTGCTTTGGTTGCCAAGGAGATGCGAATACCGGAAATGCGGAATTCGGTGAGGGGGTGCGCGCGCGCGCGCGCGCCTTAGGCTAGCGGGCCGACGTCATAGGTCCTGACAGGGAAGAATTTGACAGGTCCTGGCAGGGGAGAGCTGTTTCGGCTGCACCTCTGCTGTTGGGATGGAGTCGCGAGTCGCAGGCTCCGGGGTGGAAGAGACTGAACTAACCGCGAGAGAAGGTTCCACACTTGGCGGTGCCACTCGGGGACCCGCAGTCTCGGCGTCTCTGGGAGCCGCCCGGTGGAAGCTCCTGCGACAGGTAAGGGAGGACCTCTCGCTCACCTTTGCCTCTGGCCACTCCCCTCTCAGGTACCGGCGGCGTTCCCTGGTCGCCCGCTCTCTACTTAGCAGCCTGGAGAGTTCCTTCTCTGTTTGAAGGGAGCCGCTTGAAAAGCGCCCCCTTGCTTCACTTTAGGGTCCCACCAAAAAACAGGACTGTTGGGTTGGGCGGGGAGCGGGACAGCCATGGCTGAGTTCTTCCGAAACTCAGACCGAAGTGGAAGGTCCACAGCTAGACGTTTGTCTGGGAGTGCTTTTCCCGGGCTCGCTGCTGGGATCCCTGGGACCTCCGCTTCCTACGTGCTGCTGTTCTTTCTCGCTTCTGTTTTGCCATCTTCCGCGGGCTACTTCTTGCTTAACTCCCAGCCTGATCCCAGTATGCGTGCTGCCGGGGCGAGCACACCCTCAGTCTGAATCTAGACACCAGGTCTTAGTCTCCACCCTCTGGCCCTAAGCCTCTCGGAGATCGGAGTACTTGACTGTGATAGGACCGGGAAAATGCACGGGTTGCCTCGGTTTCTCGCGAATAACGTGGCTTGAGCAGAGTAAGAAGAGCTGAGTCGATCCCTGTGTCACCGGAATGAGAGTCAAACGTTTGTAGTTTGAGGCGATGGCAGGATGCTCGGTGTCTAAGGTGACCAAGTCAGGATGTTGCTTAGTTCAATGACAGCATCTTCTACTACTTAAAAGTTGATGGGGTTTGTGATGATTTCGCTCCCGGGCAGGTTTGATGGAAGTTCTGATTGGCCCTCACTGACAATTTCCTCTAAACGGCTTGAGTTTGTATTTTCACACCACACTATTAAGTCTCTGCCTGAGAGTTTCTAAAACTTTTGAAGACATTTTCCACTTTTGACTACTCGGTGAAGAGTTTCCTAGCTCTGGCCACCTTACTTGAAATTGTGCTTTTAGTACTTTTGGGATCATTTTGTTTGCAGTTTTCTTGAGTCGTTTCATACAACAGTCTTTTAGTGCTGTTACAAGATAACTCAGCGTCAAATTCTTTTCTGATGCAGTGGCAATTTTCCCAGGGCATTAATAAGGATTAGGGTTTGCTATTAACGTTATAAATGACAACACAGGAAACAAAATGAGTATCATGTACAGTCAAGTACATATCACTTAGAATTATTATGTAATAAGGTCTTTAAATTAACTAGATCTTATTTTTTGTTTTATTTTATTTTTTATTTTTATTTTTTGAGAATCAGGTCTTATATTGAGCTTCCTAATCTGAAAATCCAAAATCTGAAATACTCCAAAATTTGCAACTTTTTTTAATGCTGACACGATGCCACAAGTGGAATATTCTACACCTGGCCTCATGGACCTAGTGGCAGTCAAAATGCAGGTGCACTAAATATATAGAATTATCTTTAGGTGAAGTGTGTAAGGTGTCTGTGAAGCAGATGAATTTGGGTCATGTTTCCAAGATATGCCATTATAAAAATATTACAGAATCCAAAAGAATCCAGTAGTGGTCCCAAGGATTTCAAATAAGGGATTCATTTTCATCCCTTATCTCCCATATGGGTACAAACACAAACATGTTTGGGTAAACACTATCTTTCGTTACTCTGTGACATGATTTAAGTGATTCTTAGTATTGTAAAAATTAGTTGACCAGCACTTTTGTTCATTCTGTCTAAACCAAAAACCATGAAAATCTTCAGCTGTGGATATCATTTGAACTCTGTATACATCTTGATATTTAATGTTTTGGTACTTATGTGCCTGCTTAGTGTGTTTTAATCTCTTCTTGATTGATTTTTCACCCTTTACTCGTTCTAATGTGAAGCTTTCCTCAACACCTCTAGATGAAGTTAAACCCTCATCCTACCCATTATTGTATTGTTTTATGATCATTTGCTTAGAGTTTCTTTTTCTTACTAGACGGTCCCCTCTCCTGGGGGAAAGGGGACTATGTATGATTAATCTCTGTCTTCTATATATAGTTCAAAGATTGTCTAGTTGGTTTTTAGTTTATTGTGAAGTTCTGTGGAAAGCATCAGAGTGAGGACAATGTTTAAGTCTCCTATAGAGCTGAGTCCTTATTGCATTAATTAGCTATCACTGAATAGCATGATCACCTCACCACTATGACTTCACAACAATGAGCATTTATTTTGTTTGTATATTTATGGGTCACCTGGGATTTGACTGACACCGGCTGTGATCAACTGGGTGACTCCATACTGCGTACTTCATCCACTCACCCATATCGCTGGATCAGTTGATTGCCATGTTCTCATGGTGATGGCAGAGTTAGAGCAAGTCCAACCACAGAATCATGTAAGCCTCTGCTCCCATGCTGTTTGCTAACATCTCTTTGGCCAAAGTAAAATGCTTGGTCAAGCCCAACATCAAGGAGCAGGCAAATATTCTCTTTTCTTGGATATGACAGGGAGAAAGATAATATTTTTCTATAGTAATATAATCTGTCACATACTAGACATTTGAGCTCCTTAGTAAATATTTCAAATGAGTGAACCATTCATATCTCCTGTACACCTAGAACTAGAAAATCCCAGAGTTCTAACCAGTGCTGGATATATACAACTCTTTCTTTTGTGGGGACACTTTCACAATATCTGTTTCTTTTTGTTTTCTCCCTCACAGTTCTGCTTTTCTGTTATCCTATATGGCTCCAATGTTGTCTCATGGCCCTTCACTTTATAACTATTTATCATTACCTGTGCTTTGAATTCACATTTTTTGAGAGGAAACCTGGTTGACCTAGTTCATTATTTGGAGCCGGGTCACATGAAAAGTTGCTGACATTTGAGTCTAATGCTAACTTTAATTAGATAAAAGTCTATGGATCAATAGCCATAGATGGTATGAATGTTGTTTTATTTTCCTCTTTGCTGGGTTTTATTTCCTGATAGCAAAATGGCCACAGGCCATTTTAGACTTTCATCATCCACCCAGCTAGTGATCCAGAAGAAATGACCCATTTTTCCTAACATCTAAATCATTTTCTCCAAACAACTCTGACAGGCTAAGTTTGAACCAATTATTGTGTCCAGGAGAATGGGGCACTTTGGTAACCTGGCACATTAGCCGCACTGAGGTGGGAAAGATAAAATCCGGCCAAGATTACATAAAGGAAGGATGCAGAACAGATGAAATAGTAGCAATGATTGTCATACAGAGTTTCTCAAACACGTACTAAATGAAATATTTTTCCTGAAAGGCTGAATACTTGGCTAAAGAATCTGATTAATGGAATATTTCACAGTAAAATTCAAGTTAAAGTAGGGTGTCATGTGTTTGAATACTAAAAGAGATTGCAGTTTTTGAAATAAAATTGGATATACTGTGGTTTGAGACCGGGTCTGCCCTTAACTTGGTAGGGTGGTATGTAACCTCTTTCACCCTCTGGTCCCCACCCCCTCCTGCTGCCCCATTTGTATATGAAGGAATGAGACTAGATTTCTTAGGAACTTCTCCCATCTCTGATTATCTTTAAATCAAATTATTTCCAAGGGCTAGAAATAATTTATGTATTCCCAATATAGATTTTATTTATTTAACACTTTAAAAAATTGCTTATTGGATACCTTGCACAGATACAGCTGAGCTCATGGTGGTAGCTCTGCAAGACTGAAACACTATAAGTAAAATCTAAAATTCAGTGTATAACGCAAGAAGTATAGTAGAGCCCTTAAGTTAATCATAACTGCTTGTCTATGGATGTTGAATATTGGGTTGTCTCTGAATGGTGGAATTTAGGGTGAGTTTTTAACTCTTTGTATATGAACTTCTTTTATAGTGATCATGATTATCTTCAAGCCATTTTTTATCTATTACAAGATACACATTTTAAATTGTAACATCTTTGCAACTGATACATAGTTTTTAAATGACAGCATGCTATGATCAAATGGCAATCTATTCTATAACATCAGAAGAAAGGAATAAGTTGTATTTTATGCTTAGTAGTGTCTTATATGTGATGAAAACCAGTCATGGGGGTTTTACAATTTTTTTCCTTTTGAGGAAAAACACCACAGACCCTTCAGCACCAGAAAAATAATTTCATGTGAGTGTCTAAAATTGTTCCTTGTGGGGCCGGGGGTTTAGCTCAGCGGTGTAAGTCCCTGCTTGGCAAGCACGAGGTCGTGAGTTCGATCCCCAGAACAAAAAAAAAAGTTGTTCCTTGTACAAGATACTATGTACCAGAACACTTGTTAACATCTCTCCTTTAGCATTATTTCATTGTTTAAAAAATAACAAATTAAATATTTACCATTAGAATTTGTTTGTCAAATATTTAATTTGATATTTGCAGAACAGCTAGAGTAGAAAAGTTTGTAAAGAAGCACAACAAAGCTGACAAGTGAACAATTCAACAGGGAATGGCTCGTACAATATCTTTCAGCTCACATGGTCCACTCTGAATATTTAATGGAAGGAATGAAGAATGTCTGTTAATCTAAAGAGTCAGTTAAGAGAGCTGCCTACTCTTATTCTGTGCTCTGTTAAGCCTTCTGATTCTATTGTAGGAAATGAATAATAGACACCAGAGGCCACGTCTTCGAAATGGCTCTACAGCGTACTTTGTAGATCCTGTGTGAAGGGACCTTTTATGGTTTTTATAACCCTGCTTAACTTCCTGCAGCAATGCTGAACAGGGTACTTAGTGAAACTTTTATTTTTTCCAGGACCTTTCATATTTCTCACTGTATGTATTTTTCATTTTTATATTGCCTTCTTGCTCTTTTAGATTCTTGGTAGAAAAAGAGACAACATCATTTCTCTGTGTGTGTGTGTGTCTCTCTTTCTCTGCCATTTTGGATGCTAGTATGTCTACTAGGTATTTTCTTGATCTCCTGGTTCACTAAGACTCCAAAGTTTTACTTATATGGTATGTGTTTTTGTATCTGAACTTAATTCTAGGATGCTTTTTTAAAATTTTTATTTTAATTTAAAAGGGAGTAAAATTAAACACAACAAAACAGAACAGAATGGGACATAAGAAAGCATAAATTTCAAAGCTAGACAATTAGAGATCTTCACTATCTGTCATATTATCTCTTGTTTTCTTCCAAATGGTTGTCCTTATCTTTGTTTATGGAGAGCTCATACTAAATAACATAGCCAGTCTTTTCACGAGATGTGTAGTTCACTGGCTCCCACTTGCTAGGCAGGGGGGAGGGGGAGGGGAGACACGGGATGGGGGACAGGACGACATGAGATGTCTGATTCTCAGCCCACACGCAGGCAGGATCACAGTCACCCCCCAGAGACGGGAAGAGTTCCTTGTTCTCCCGGCATCCTGAATCAACCACACTGTGCAGGTCCCCATGCGCCAGGGTCTCTTTCTTTCCGGCCACCAAAAGTCTGCCACACTCACAGCCGCCCCCCAGAGAGGGGAGGAGCTCCTTGTTCTCCCGGCACCCCGAGTCAACTGCACGGTGCAGGTCCGGACGTGCCAGGGTCTCTCCCCTGCAGGCCCCCAAAGTTCACCATACTCACCCGCAATACTTCTTTCTGATGAATTGACCATTATATTTCCTAAGTTCTGTAATGGCCAACAGACCACAGAAAGAATTCTGTTTAGGCTCCTGTTGGAAACCAACAGCTACAGCAATCTGCTGGCCTTGCTTCAGGGCCAGTTGGCTTCTTTTAAATGCTTCAACTAACCAAGGTATCCCCTGCTTCAACTTTACAATTTTTTTTTTCTGGCAAAAAACTTTTTAAATCAGTTTTTTGCTTTTGTTTCTCAGTGTTAATCCCACTAAATGCAGCAAGCAGTACCTGTGTTACACCCTGAATGTTGGATGGCCTTAAAATTCACTCTGCAAGATTAATTAGTCCACTGTGCTATATCTTAGTGTCCTGCAGAGTTTTAGGACATGCGCAAAATGTGGATACGTTTTCTTTTGGTCACAGCATAACACATGTGACCTCTAGTCAACTGCCTTCTTCCCAGTTGGAACCTCCCTTGCTTGGTCTTATTGTCCACCTTTTTATCAACCTTCTAGTCTTCTGAGCTCTGACTAGAATATCCCCCATCAAGCTCAGCTTATACCATTCTAGGGATTTGCTAGCTGGCATTTTCAAACTTTTCCAAATTCCTCCCATGAACCAGTTCCAGAGGCTTCTAAACCACATGGTTTGATAGTCACAGCAACAACCTTATGTTTCAGTACCCATGTCCATCGTGGTCACTTACTTTATCATTGGGATAAAATACCTGACACCCATAATTTATAGAAGGCGAGGTTTATTTTGGCTTACATTTTTAGTTCATAGAAGGCCAGTTCCAAGATAGGTAAGCTTGATGGAAGGCTCTGGCAGAGGAAAGCTGCTCATGTTGTGGAAGCTAGGAAGCAGAGAGAGAGAGAAGTGAGAAACGGGGAAAGGAGGTAGGTATGCCCTCAGTGACCTGCCTCTTGTGACCAGACGTCGTAACACCAGTGTAGCTGTAATGCCCTGATGATCCTGTCCTCTTCTAAAAATTCTGCACATAAGTACATGAAACTCTTAGGGAACATAAACGATAAACACTGCCCCAAAATGTCACCTTGGGGACTGGACATGGGCATTTTGAGGGGCATTCAGCACCCATGCTATTGAACTCCTTTTTTCCTTTCATTCCCTGTATTTCTTCATTAGCTAGTACCTCCAACAACTGAATCTTTCCCAAGTCTGTGATAGGACTTTGTTTTTTCTTGACTTGTCTACTGCTGGCATTTACATTTCAATATTTTTTCCAACCTGCCAAATTAGTTACTGCTTATCATTTCCCTTTGTAGTCTCTTTGTCCTTTTGGATTTACTCCTTAACTGATATCCTAGGGGAGTTTTGTACAGATGGGAAATAATTGTGCAAGTTCTGCTGCCTTGTTTACTGGAAGCAAAATAACTGAATTCTGGTTCTAAGCAGATACCTCCCATATCGTATAGATTGTCTTGTATAATTTTTACAAAAGCCTTTGGTCTACAGCTGTTGTTTGTCGTAGACTGTATTAAGAGCAGCAAGGAAGGCATTATTCCTTCTTTGAGGGGAAGAGACTGGCTCAAGGGATTATAAAAATATTCATACTCATATAACTATTGAGGGACAGTTTCTGTAGCGTAAAAGGGACATTGTTTTTAGTATGAAATGGTTCTAAGAGTTCTCGCAAAGTTATGTTCAGGCTACTTAGTTCTGGACTATGCAGACAATTCAGATTAACAAGTGGGTCTTTGACTTCCATTTTGTTCATTGATATGCATTATATATCTTAGGCACTTGAGGATTTAATGCCTTTTTTCTTCTGACATTTAACATTTTAACCTGAACTGATTTGCTATAATATTGAAATAACTCATGGATTTAACAGAGTGACAAATACCTTGACTTTGACCAGTTTCCTTAATTCAGGTAATTCTGTGTGGATATTTTTCACTTTTATATATGAGGTTAGAAGAGATATTTTAGAAATGGTAGGAGATAAAGTTCATAACTTGATGGGAGATTGGCATATCCTCTCAGTTTTCAAAGCTACAAATACTATTTGTGGTCTGAAGATAACTGCATCACTGGGCCGGGGATTTAGCTCAGCGGCATAAGCGCCTGCCTGGCAAGCACGAGGTCATGAGTTCGATCCCTGGTACCACAAAAAATAAATAAATAAATAAATAAAAAAAGAACTGTATCACTAATCTAAAAAGAGATATTGAAAGTAATTTCAATTAGCTTTACCTAACATGAAGAAATGTTTTATTTATTCTGAGTGTATTGCCTGTTGCTTCCATCGGGTATCACCTTGTTATGCTGTAAATCCTGATACTAAACTATTATAAAAGCCCCTTGTATTAGATGTGTGATGACTTAAATACTTCTTTTCATGGGTGATTTATAGATATCCGAGTAATTTAACTACTATGAAAAGATACTCCTGTTTTGGACTTTAGATAAGATCCTATGTTAAGCTCTGTTGAGTAGTTTGTTTTTCTTCCTCATAACCACAGTTGACAGATAAAAAGACCCTGATTTGGGTAAAGGCTTTGAAAACTATTTTTTACATGAAGCTTCCAAGAAAAGGCTACCTTTGCTGCTTCTTTTTTTTTTTAAATCAGTGCATATTATCCCTTGTTCTTCCCTTTTCCCTCCCACTTATTCCTTTCTTTTTCTCTAATGGTCTCCATTCTACTTTCATGTTCTCTCTCTCATTTTTTTTACACATGTGAGAGGAAACATGCAATATTTTCTGAGTTTGGCTTATTTTTTTTACACATTTTTACACATGTGAGAGGAAACATGCAATATTTTCTGAGTCTGGCTTATTTTTTTTTAACATGGTGATTTACAGTTCCATCTATTTTTTTTTAACAAATGTCATAATTTTATTCTTTTTTATAATTAACTAATACTCCATGTGTATACATACCACATTTTCTTTACCTATTCTTTAGTTGATGAGCACTTAGTTCCATAGTTTAGCTGTTGTGATGTGTTGCAGTAAACACAGGTACACAGGTATCTCTAAGCAGATTTTAATTCTTTCAGGAATATACTGAGAGTGATATGGCTGGAGAAAATGGTGTGTCTACTTTTTAGTTTCTTGAGGCACCTCTACACCTGTTTCCATCATTGCTGTACTATTTTACATTCCCACTAGAAATGTAGAAGGGTTCATTTCACTCCCACCCCCATCCTCACTAGTGTTTATTCTTTGTCTTTCCTGTCTTTTGATGATACCCATTCTGATTGGGGTGAGAGAACCTCAGTGTAGCTTTGATTTGTATTTTTCTGATGACTAAAGATGTTGAACAGTTTTCGTGTACTTATTGGCCAGTTATACTTTTTAGAAGTATCTGTTGGGTTATTTACCATTTATTTATTTATGCATATATTTTTTGTGCTGTGTTTTGAGGTCTTTGTGTATTTTGGATATTAATGCTCTGTTCCAAGAGTAGCTAGTAAAGATTTTCTCCCATTCTGTAGGCTTATTCTTCATTCTGTTAATAGTTTATTTTGCTGTGCAGAAGCTTTTAAGTGTGATGCAATCTCATGTGTCTACTCATGCTATTTCTTGTGCTGTGGGGTCCTATTCAGGAAGTCTTTGCCTATGTTGTGACTTGAAGTGCTTCCCTAATGTTTTCTTCTAGCAGTTTCAAAGTTTAGGCCTTATATTTAGGACTTTTATCATTGATTTTTATGCAGGGTAAAAATAAGAATCTAATTTCAATCTGCTATATATGAAAATCCTTATTTCTTAGCACCATTTGCTATCAGGGCTTTTTCCAGTGTATGTTTTCGGGCCTTTTGTCCAGAGTCAGGTCATTGTATTTGCATAGGTTTGTTTCGTGTGGCTTGTTTTCTAGTACTCCAGCGGTAGACATACCTGTTTTTGTGCCAGTATGGTGCTGCCTTTTTAAATTATGGCTTTGTAGGAGATTTTGAAATCAGATACTCTGATAAACAGGCTACCTTATCGGATCCTCTGTAACTTTTTTTTTTTTTTTTTATTTTAAAGAGAAAAAAAGTTTTCAAAAGAAGATAGTAGGAGACTAATAGTGGTTAATGTTAGAGTTTTCTGGCACAATAGAGAAGTAGAAGAAAGAAGAGTGAAAGTAGTCATTTATTTGAGGATGCAGAGAGGAGAAGAGGCCACAACCCAGAAGGGTTTGAATTTCTCCTTCCAGCCAAATACAGAAGGGCAGAGGGTTATATGACCTCTGGTTGGAAGTGGCACATGGGGCGGGGCTTGATGTCGTGCAAGGACCTGATTGGAATTTTCTTTGTATGCAAACAGGAAAGTAACAGTTTGGGCGGAAAGGGAAGAAGGAGGGAAGTGGCTGTCAGGGCAGGCGTTCCTGCTTTGGCCTTGTTTCATGTTAGACCATCGCCATAACTTGCAAGAATTTGTACTAGGGCAAGAACCTTTTAGTTAATACATTGTGTTGTTATTTTTAAATTAGTTACTCAGACCGGTGATATAGCTCAGTGCCTTGTCGCCTGCCTGGCAAGCTCAAGATACTGAGTTCAATTTCTGGTACCAAAAAGAAAAAGTTTAAATTAGTTACTCAGAGTACGAGATATAAGTATTTAATTGTCCAAACAATATTAGCACAAATGTTTCTTTTCAGTGAACTAAGAGAAATAAGTAGTATAACTATTTTGTATGTGTGTGTGTGTATGGATATATATATATATATATATATATATATATATATAATATATATACATTTTTTGCTTTTCCTTTCCCCTTTCTTCTTTTCTGCTTTCCCCCATCCAAGTTTCTCTTTCCTTTTGAACAGTTTCTTTCCATTTTACAATATTTACTGTATATTTTGGATCGTATTTACTTTTTGAACTTCTCACACTAGGGAGACAGTAAGATGTTTATAGCATGTGAGTCTGGTTTATTTCACTTACGAGTATGATCTCAAGTTGCATTTATTTACCTATAAAAGTCTCCAGTTTACTCTTTATTGCTGAGTAGTACTGCATTGTATTAACAAAAACCCCACAACTTTTTTTTATCCATTTCTTGGTTGATGGGCATTTGGGTTGTTTCCAAGATCTAGTTATTACAGATTGTGCTGCTATTAAACATGGGTGCACATATATCACTGTGGTACAGGGTTTTAATTCTTCTGGGAAATACTAAGAAGAGGAATAGCTAGATCAAATGGGACTTCCAATCCTAATTTTTTGAGAAATCTCCACAGTGATTTGCACAGTGGTTGTACCAACTTACACTCCCACCAACAGTGGAGAAGGGTTCCATTTTCCCCATATCCCCTCTAGCATTGGTTATTGATTGATTTCCTGATGATAGGCATTCTTTTTGGGGTGAGATGGAATCTCAGTGTTGTTTTAATGTGCATCTCTCGAATGGCCAGTGATGTTAAACATTTTTTCATATATTTATTTGCTATTTGTATTTCTTCATCTGAGAAGTGTGTATTCATCTCAGATGTGCAGTTTTGGATTAGGTCTTTAAATTTTGGAGTTCTGATTTTTTTGAGTTCTTTATATGTTCTCAGTAGTAATCTTTTGTCTGAGGAACAGCTGGCAAACATTTTTTTTCTCATGTTGTGGGTTATATCTTCACTCTGTTGGTGGTGTTTCTTGCTGTGCAAAATGTTTTTAATAAAATGAGATCCCAATTGTTGATTCTTTGTGATAGTTCATGTGTGATTGAGGTTTTATTCTTAAAGCCTTTGCCTATACCAATGTCTTCAAGAGTTTTATGCATTCTATCTTCCAGCAGATTTAATGTTTCTGTTTTAATATTTAGATCTTTGATCCATTCCAAATTTAGTTTAGTGCATGACAGAAGGTACGCATCCAGTTTAAATCTTTGGCATGTGCAAATTCAATTTTTCTAGCCCCATTTATTAAAGAGGCTATCTTTTTCCAGTAAATGTATTTGGCACCTTTGTCAAAGATAAGTTGACTGAGTATGTCTGGAGTTGTTTTTACATCTTCTAATCTCTTCCACTGATCTTCAGGTCTTTTTTTTTTTTTTTTTTGCCAGTACCATGCTGTTTTTTATCACAGTAGCTTTATAGTATAATTTCAATAGGGGCTTGTGATAGTCCTCTGTCCTTTGTTGCCCAAGATTGCCTTTGCTATTCTAGTTCTCTTCTGGTTCCAAATGAATTTTAGGACTGTTTGCTCTAATTCTGTGAGATATGCTATTGGAGTTTCTATCAAAATTCCATTAAATCTGTATGAGTTTTGTAATTATGGCTATTTTTACTATATTGGTTCTTTCTACCCAATTGCAAGGGATATCTTTCTATTTTCTCATATTCTCCTCAGTCTCCTTTTTCAGAGTATTGTAGTTTCCAATGTAGAGGTCTTTTACATCTTTTGGTAGACTGTTTCTTAGGTATTTCATTTTTTGGGATGCTGTTGTGAAAGATGTTTCCTTAATTGCTCTCTCATGAGTTTGTTGTTTGTGTATAGGAAGGCTATTGATTTTTGAGTGCTGACTTCATATCCAGCTATACTACTGAATTTGCTTATAAAATCTAGCACCTTTTTAGTGGGGGTCTTCTATGTAGAGTATCATCATGTCTTACGTAAATGATGATAATTTAACTTCTTCCTTTCCTATTGTCATTTCTTTTATTTCTTTTTCTTATCTAACTGCTCTGGCTAAAATTTCCAGCACTGTTGAATAAGAATGGAGATAGTGGACATCCTTGCTTTTTTTTTAAAATTAATTTGTTTGTTTTTCTTTTTTTAAAATTAATTTGTTTTTCAACATCCTTGTTTTGTTTCTGATTTTACAGGGAAAGCTTTCTGGTTTTTGTCCATTTAGTATTATGTTTGCTTTTGGTTTGTCATAGGTAGCTTTTATCAGATTGATATAAAGTCTGTCTATTCCAGTTTTCTGTAGGGTTTTTATCATGATTGGGTTCTGGACTTTGTCAAAAGCTTTTTCTGCAGCTATTGAGATGATCATGTGGTTTTTGTCCTCAGCTGTATTAATATGATGTATTATGTTTACTGATTTATGTATATTGAACCATTCCTGAATCCCTGGGATAAATCCAACTTGATCATAGTATAAGCTTCTTGATGATTTACTACATTTTGTTTATTAGTATCTTATTGTGGATTTTTGCATCTGTGTTCATTAGGGAGATTAGCTTGTAGTTCTCTTTCTTAGTTGAATCCTTTTCCAGTTTTGGATTCAGGGTAATGTTTGCTTCCAGAAATGAATTTGGGAGTATTGTACCCCTTTCAGTTTCATTAAAGAGTCTGGCAAGTAGTACTATTAGGTCTTCTTTAAATTTCTTGTAGAATTCATCAATGTTTTTAATTACATCTTCAATTTCATTGATGATATTGATTTATTTAAGGTTTTTATATCTTCTTCATTCAGTTTTGGTAATTCATGTGTATCTAGAAATCTGTCCATTTCTTCTGCATTTTGCATCCTATCTTTTGGCAAGTGGACCCCATTCAAATTGACTCCTAAATCCCTTTGACATAAATATAATTTTTTATAGCTTTCTTGTTTTCTTGTGTACAGGATCTTCCAGGCTCATCTTGTAGAATTCCTGATATTTCTCCAAGAGGGTCTTTGTTTGAGTAGATCATATTTATCAAAAATGTACACACATTTAGTAGGAAATATAGTATATATATGTATATATATTTTTTTTAAATATAGTATAGTTTTAAAAAATGAAGTACATCATTACTGTATACTGTACTTTCATTTAGATCAAGAGCTACTGGGATTTTTCCTTAATCTCACCAATATCAAAGCAATCTCTTCTTTCTCCCACACCTCAAATACTAATTTTGAAGATGACACCAACAAAAGTGTTCATATGATTGATTCAAACACACAACACATAACACACACACACACACACACACACACACACACACCCGCTCAGGAAAACACAATACCTGCCTCTGCTTGGGTAAATTTGAAATATAACTTTTATCTTCTGTCTCCTCAGTCCATTAAAGGTTCTGCTTATCTTCTTTTTTCTTCTGGAATTGACACATATCATCAAGAGAAATATGATTACAAAAACCAGACTCACTTCTCTAGGCTTATCTCATTTTTGACATATTAGACTGATAAACTGAGGAGTTTGTGCTTGCCTATAATCCCATCTACTTGGAGGCTAAGGCAGGAGGATCTTAAATTTGAGACCATTCTGGGCATTCTTAGAAAGACTTTGTCTCAAGATAAAAAATAAAAAGGAATGAGGATGTTTCTCTGTAGAAATGGTAACATACCCTTGGTTTCTATCTCCAGTACTGGGAAAAATATAATATAATATAATATTATATATATATATATGTATAATATTATATTATATTTTAGACTGATAAATCTTTGCTCTCATCTTCTTTGCCTTCTGATGTCTTCAAGTATGTTTTTTTATTTTTTTAAAATAATTTTATTTAAAGAGAAAAAAAAAACAAAACAGAATACAGGGTAACAACAATACAATATTCCAAGGAAAAAAAGGAAAAGAACAACAACAAAAAAACCTAAGAAATTATTACTTGACAAATTACATACTGACTTCTTGGAAATAGTTGTTCAAATTACAAAGATAAAACATGTAAAGTAGACATTCAAACAGTGAGACTGTTAACAGTTCTGCTCCACGATCTGACAAAAACAGCAATATGGTCATCCATCTTACCCACTCAAATATACATGCAATTATATCAAAAGGGTAAAATTAAACACAACAAAACAGAGCAAAGCGGATCACAAGAAAGCAATGTAAGAGACAAAAATTTCAAAACT
>PVJX010037075.1:0-17182 GCA_004027295.1 Dolichotis patagonum | reverse complement strand
GTCTTCACAGCTGCCTATTTGGATCAGTTTCAGCTGTTTCAAACTGATATAATGAAAGTGAATAAGAAGTTAAATCAGGGAAACAATGACATGATAGATATTGCTCATTTTCTACTAACTCTTACTTCCTACTCCACCCACCCCATCTTTCCTTGCTTGCAGAAACAAGACTTTATTCTAATGTTTAGAGCAGATATGGGTTCAGCCTTTCATTGACCAAAGGAAATCTTGATGAGTCTGTACTAATTAGAGCAGCCTCAATTGTAAGCCAGTCACTGGCACAGGCATGAATGTGTGTTCTAACTGGACTATGTGGAATTAGAAACTACCAGGAGTATCTAGAAAAGACTTCCCTGGCTATATAAAAGCAGCTTACAGCAAAGTGTGTTTCTACTGCTGAAATTATGTATTATGGTCATCCATGTAACTCATGGAGCCAAATGAAAACTGACCATGTGAAGATCCTTATTCAAAAGGCAACAAAAACTTTTCCTTTTGGTTGAGCTTCCCTCTTACTTAACCTGTCATGGTGGTTCTTGTTTGCTATGTAGATGTGAAGTGCCCTCACTGACAACTGGAGCTGTAGCCTGTCACTCAGCTCACAGAATGTGTCATCTCTGACCTTAAGCTCCATGGTGTGCCAAGGGTGGCACCAGCTGGAAGTCTGGAGAGCAGATGGTCTAGAATCTATCATGGGGAGAAAGTGAGCATTTCCTGGGAGCTAAGCCTCCCATAAGACTTTGATACCTGGTTCTCTGTCCCATCATACTTCACATAAAAAACACAAATTCAAGGTAAAGTTACTAAGAATATCAAGATGTTGATCACAGAGTGTTAATGCCCAAGTATGGAACCTTTCTAAGCCAGGGGTGTGCTAGGAGTGTGCAGATAGCAAGCCCATAAAGCTGGCCCAGTTTTTAAATCTGTAAGTGTCACTTATATTAGTTTCAGCCAGGAGAAACTGGATACAAGGGAAACAGGGTCACATTAGGAAATAAAGATAAAAAGCACCTGCACCCTTGTTATTATTAAGCTACCAAATGAGCTAATCTTGGAAACTAACCAGATTCAAGAACTCTTGTTGCATGAGGTAATAGACCACATGTTTAAAGTCCACTTTTTTCCTTGCAGGTTTTATTAATTACAGCTGAAAGTATTTAAGTAATCAGAAAGATCGCACTGAAGAAAAAATTCACAAAGGCCCTAAAACAAGGAATGAACCTGGAGAAGTTTGGCTCTAATGTGAAAATCTATGGTGATTCACTGAGAAGATGCTGTTTCTATTTTTCTTGGCCATTGTGTGGAACATGAGAGAGCCAGTGTGTTCTTTGGAACTAGAGAATAGACAATGCCCTTACATCCCACACCCTTACATACTTCCATTCTTAAGAGTTCTGCTCTTAGGAATTAAAGTAGGATAAATTTGGTAAGCTATAAGACAGAACCTGAACACAACACCTACACCCACAATCATATTTAGGTGCCCACAAGTTGAAGTGATGAAAAGAGGTCACTGTGAGTTGCAAAGACAGTTTGGGGCTAAGTTATAAAGTAGGCGAGGACATGGCTTGAACAGGTTCCCCAAAGTTCATGTGTTGGAAATTTAAACTTCAGTGTGTAGTGTTAAAGGGTAGGACCTTCAGAAGATGATTGGGTTTTTAGAACTCTATTTACATGAATGAGTAATACCTACATGAATGCCTACATGAATGAGTAATGCTCACTATCGTGAGACTAGATTAATGTCTTGGAAGCGGAAATCCTAAAAAAAGTGTTACCAGAGACTGGGGTGTTGCACTCTTCTCAGAGGTCCTTTCTAAGCTCTGTTGTCCTAAAAAAAAAGACTAAGACAAAAAGGAAGTAATGAGGTATTTTACCTTCATTAAAGATGCAAGAGAGAAAAAGTGCTTTGAGAAGTGCTTTGCATATTGTGTCCATCTTGCACACAAAGTGGGCCACTGTGAAAGAAAGAAGGCATTGGCCACAAAGCCAATGGTCAGTCATTAATATTTCCACTCTGATGTCAGATCTAGGCTGTCAGGTCAAAAACCCTGCTTGAGTTCTCTGATGGTATCAAGTGCAGGCTCTGGAAAGCTGTTCTGTGCATACAACTGAAATCTCTATTTGACAGGTCATTCCCACTTGCACAGCTCATTTGCCACACCCTTCTGTCCTGTCCCAAAAGGATGAGTGCACACCCATTTGTTGCTCTCCTTTTCTCTCTTTCCTTCACATCAGGTGATGTCTTCTACTGTCTCACATCTCAGCATGAAGACCTTCATTCAGTCCTGGGCTTCCCAGTCTTCAGAACCAAGAACCAAATGAACTTCTATTTCTAATAAATTAATCTGTGGTATTCTGAGCAACACAAATAGATTAAGGTCAATGAGGCTTCTTTTGGGATATCCTACCATCCTTAAAAATTACTTTTCTAATCTCTAGAAATAATTCATTTTCCAAATTCCTGAATTTTGTTCTCAGCCATCTTGATGAAGCTCATGTTCTTCACCAAGAGCACACTGACCTTCTTGAGAAAAAAAAAAAAACTGATCAATTTTCTTCAAGTATTTGAGTTTTTTTTATTCTTCACTGTCTGATTCCTACCTCTCTTACTTAGAAATCCTGGTATATTGCAACTTTGGAGATTGTAAGAAGTTGTAGAACCTTAAAGTTCTACATTTAATTTAAAAAGAAGAAGAATACCTTCTAGGAAAAACAGCTTCAGTGAAAATTTTTATGAGAGGAAGGCATTAGAATCTGTGTTTGATGACAAACCAGGAGAAATGTTATTTCAGAGGACCCCAACAGATCTATGGCCTGTTGCAAACTGGGTCACACAGCAGGAGATGAACAGCAAGCAACTGAATAAAATTTCATCTGCGTTTATATCTGATTCCCATAGGAGTCTGAGTTTTACCATGAAGTGCACATGCAAGAGATCCAGCTTGCACATTTCTTATAGGAATCTAGTGCTTAATAAACTGAGATAGAGCTGAGGCAATGATGCTAACACCGGGGAACATCTGCAATACAGATTAACATTACAGAGGCTTGACTTCACAGAGACCATAATAAATCATTTCCTTGCAGACTCATATCAAAACTCTATCAGTGAGAGGCAAGTGGCAATTAAGCTGTACCTGATGGGATACTTTATACTTGCAAGTTAATCAATATACTTCAATTATACAGTTGCATCTGCTGATGGACTAAATTAGCATATGATGCTTATTTTAGTCCATGTGTGGCCCACTCATTATTTTATTTCCCACTGCCATCTGTACCTCTTTCCTGTACATTTGCCTTAGTTACAGTTTCAGTAAGCCCACAATCTAAACCTAGTCAAAATAAGTATAAAATCAAACATCAGTAGACAGCTTCTTTGAAAAGGGAAGTTCCAATAGTGAGATAGAAGACTAAATTTGGCAACAAAAAGAAACATGAATTTAAAAGCAAATATAAAAGGATCACAGTTAAATTACAGTTTCATTGCAACAGTGATTTACATTTTCCAAGCCTGCTGTGTATAATATATGGACTATCCAATGAAGCCATGAGACCTTCAAAGCTGCATCACCACAGGCACTAACTGACAAACTGGAGTTTTTCAAAAGAAAAAAATGTGAACGCAAAGAACAAAAAATTTCTTTTGGTTTTTTGGGACAAGGTGTCTCTATTAGTTCAGCTCACTTGAATTCACTGTGAAACCGAGGATGGTCTTGAACTTACAGTGACTCTCTTGCCTCGGCCTCATGACTGCTAGAATTACAGGTATGCACTGCCACACTCAACAAACAATGATTATTAAATGCCATCACTTGTTTAAATGTGTCTGTACTGAGTGCAACGTTCTCCATACCTAACTGCATTGCTAAAGTTAAGAAGCCCTTGACTATTGGTGAAGTTGATCCTACCAACTACTAAGGACATTCATTATGAACTTTTAGGACAGGCTGTCATTCAAAAAGTGGCAAGTGGTTCTCTATTGGCTAGTAACATTACTGTGAGAATTGAAGAAATAGCAAAAGACAATGAAGTACGATTGTTAGAGAGGATTAATGAGTCACCATGGTACACAATCCAAGTTGACATGCCTGCTATTGTTGACAACAACAAAACAATGCTTGTTACTATGTGGTAGGAAGGTATCAGGAGGATGTTCTTGAGGATATGCTTTGTGCACTTTTGTTACCCACTAATAATACTACAGCTACAGGACTATTTAAGCCTTTGAATGACTACATGTCAGAAAAACTAATTTGTCATTTTGTGTCATGGTTGGAGCAGCCCCTTGCCTTGATGAATTTAAGTTTCACTACTTGGATCACAGAAGCCACTTCTGAAAATGAGACTAGACATGGTTTCATCCACAGAAAATACTGACTAGTCAAGAAAAAATGTGCATACCACGTAACAACACTTTGTAGGGTGTGATTAAAATTGTAAACCACATTAAAATATACATTCTTAACTCATATCTGTTCACATAGCTCTGTGAGGAAATGGACACACATCTTCCCTTATATACATAAGTGAGTAGGTTTCTTAAAGTATATCACTGGCCAGAACTTTTAGATTATGTGAGCTATTCCAGAGATGTTTTTAGAAAAAAGTCTCACCACTGGCATTTGATTTCACTAATACAGAATGTGTCGCAAAACTTGCTGACTCTTGTGACATGTTTGACTTAATAAAAAAAAAACCTTCACAATCCTCCATTTGGAGGAGACGACAACTGTGTATAGTTTGCCAGATAAAGTGCTGGCATTCAGCGCCAAATTGGAATTCTGAGGGCAAGGAGTGAACACTGACATGTTTGGCATGTTTCAAACATTAGCAGAGATTTTGAAAGAAAATGAGCTACGGCCTTCTTTCTCCAAGTTTGTGCATAATCTCTTATTTCAGCTTTCAGAAGAGTTTGAGCATTATGTCCCAACCACAAAGACTCCTGAACTGGAAGGAATGGACCCACAATCTACTTGTGAAAAAGTCAGATGAATGGACTTTGTCCATGTTAAAATACAATCAACTGCTTGTTAACTACAAATGATGGTAGCTTTAAAAGTATGTTTGTAACAACTGTGAATCTCCATACGTTCTAAATTAAAATCCAAGCATACAATCTCAAGACTGTGCCATAAATGCACTGAAAAGTCAGCTTCCATTTCCAATATCTTATCTTCATGCAACAGGGTTTTCTGTAATAACAGAAACCAAAATGACATTACAGAATAGACTGGAGATACGAAATATACCTCAGGTATCACCATCTCTCATCATCACCTCCCGCTGAGATCATTTCCTCCCATTGATTTTTTTTTGAGGGAAATGGGGTTTTGAGACAGGATCTTCTTATATACTTCAGGCTGACCTTGAACTCATTATGTTACCTAGGTTGGTCTAAAATTCACAGCCATCTTCCTCCTTTGGCCTCCTGAGTGCTGGGATTACAGGTATGCACTGCCATGCCCAGAAACACCTCCACTGACTTTACATTTTGTTGAGTTGTGTCATTATTTCATTATATAAACAATGCAATAATGACAACAATAATAGAAATAAAGTACACAAAAAATATTATTGAATAACCCCAAAACCATCCTCCACCCTGATGTATGCAAAAATTGTCTTCCACATAATCAACTAATACCTAATGACAGGTTGGGGACGACGATGGGGTATTCCATCTGGGACACAAGCAGGGATGCAGACACGGAAGCTTCTCCCTCTGACGGAGGAGTAGGATGTGACCCTTTTTTCATGAATATTTATATACTCAGCTTGCCTCCAAGGCATTTCTAGCATGTAGCACAGAAATCTATATATTATGGATCACTTTTCTTCTCTTGCAGGTTACACTGCATCAAAAAGCAGCCCCAAAAATTTAGTTATCCTAGAACCCCAAATATGATTTTCTTTAGAAACAAGCACAATTAGTTAAGATGAGGTCATACTTCAATTGGGGCCTAAGTCCAATGACTGTTGCCTTTGAGAAGGCACAAAAAGACACACAGGAAAGAATGCCACATGAGAACAGAGGTAGTCTGAAGTTAAGCAAGCCATGCAATTCCAGCAAGGATTCTTCCTTAGCAGCTTCCAAAGAAACATGGCTCTGCCAATACTTTGAATTTGAACTTCTGGCCCACAGAACTATGTGAAGATAATTTTCTGTTGTTTTAAGCCACCCAACTCGTGGTGATTTGTTATGGTAAGCCTAAGAATAATATGCTCCTTAGACGTTATTATACATCTTGAAATAATGAGACTCAAGAGTTGGCCATTGAATGGTCCCTAATGTCTTAAGGGATTGATGCAGTAGGAACTTCAAAAGAATATCTGCTCTCTGCTGTGCAACAGGTGTTGGGTTTACTTTCCTGTCTAGCAGGAGCCCCTGGGGTGAGATGTGTTCAACTGTATGCTGCTTGTGTGTCCTCACACACTCCTCTGGTTCCTACCACTCCTGCCTTTCATCACAACCCTCTGCCAAACAGAAACAAACCAAGTCTCTCTGAACCAGTGAGGGGTGTGTGTGTGTGTGTGTGTGTGTGTGTAACATCAGACAAGAAGACAGAAGCTGTTGGAAGTTTCTTTCATACTAGATTAGCAGCACGTGGGTGAACCAAACTCATACATTATTCAGAGGGGAAAACTGTGGGCTTTGACTGAACTTTGAAGGAGTCAGCAGCTATTCCAGTGGAGAGTGCCCCACTGTTCTGCCTCACAGAACACAGAGCAAGTGGCATTCCTTACTGCATAGCTAATGGAGTATCACAGACACTGTGATGAACTGGCCAGCAGACATCTTTGATGAGGTCTGAAATCACGTGCAAAGTGCCTTACTGCTGATCAGAGGAATGATGTGTGTGCTTTTTTCTGTTTATGTGGGGTTGTAACTCAGTGATATTCAGGATAAATATTTCTAGAAAATAACATGGCACTGTCCGTGGAGCATGTACTTATCAATGGTTCCCCTAGAAGGAGTCATCAGGAAGTTAGGTTGACATTTATATCAGGTACTTTCCTGAAATATGGGAAGCCTTTTATGTATCATGGCACAAGAAGAAAAGAGGTCATGAAATTTAATTTTTAAATATGTAAGATACATATTACTATGTGTGTTTCTTTTGAGTTCAGAAATGATTTTTCCAAAAATAGGAAAGGAATCCTTGACCAAAAAAAAAATTAAACGAAGGTTAAAAGGGTCTTCTGCCCAGAGAATTTGCAGGAATTAATTCCGGTAAAGGATGTAAAAAGCTGTTACTGCAATCATCCTAAAGTCTCTTTTAGCCTTTCTTTATAATTCAGTGTATCTGTCAGTGTTGGAATCACACATCTCATTTAAAAAGTTCATCTGTAAATGGTTACAGCTCATGTTCACAGATAACCAAAGCATTTCCTAGGTATTTACTTATTTAAGCTTTTGTATCTAAATAAATAAATGAAAATATGTTATAGTGTTTTTAGTGACAGGGAAGAAAACAGAAACAAAAAAGTGTTGGAAAGCAGAGAAGACAGATAGATCTAAATAATAGATGAAGCGATTTTCTCTCAGATGTGAGATGCAGGTTGAGGAGATCTATCCAAGGAGGTGATCTCTTACGCCAGGGAGATATCAGGAATGACCCACCAGGTTCCTCCACCGTGATCTGCCATCATGGATGGCCAAGCCATACAGATTAAGATGTGACTGTTTTCAACTAATGCTCAATCTTTAAGTTTTACAGTGAGGTTATTTTCTAAACTTCTTCTTTTACTGCCTCCTAAATTAGGTTTACATTGTACTCTGAGGCTTCTGATAGCCAGGAGCTTTTAGAAAGCAACCTTAATGGCTACTAGAATGTACAGGGTTGATAGAAGGAAAAGCTAAAGTGTATGGGTGAAACAAAAGGTGAGGGTTTTTTAATTATTATGTGATTTAAGACAATATTATACTAAGTGTAACAGAAAGTACAATGAAGGCCTGGCCAGGATAATATTAAGATAATATTGTGGTTTCAGTTTTTCATATACTTGTAATTTATACTACTTGAGTTGGAAGTTTACATTATCGGGTAAAATACCAATGACTAAAAATGGAAGCAAGTGATAATACTGAAAATTAGTTTTGGAATATTTACAAAATTTGTTTCTCTGAGAATTAATATTAGAAATATGGTATCATAGAAATAGCTCAATTATTACTGAAAGACATATAAGAAAACTTATTATTGAAAGTTAATGATCTTGCAATCAATTCACTGTGTGGGATATGATATTATTCACTGATATCAAGAAATATTTACTTCTGCACAGCAAAAGAAGCATTCAACATACTGAAAAATTACAGAATAGGAGAAAATGTTTGCCAACTTGTCATCTGGCATAGGATTAATATTCATAAAACACAGATAACTTGAAAAATTAGCAACAAAATAATAAAGAAATCCATTTTTAAAATGCACAAATGAGTTTGAATAGAGAAGTTGCAAAAGAATAATAAAAATGACCAATATGTAGATGAAAAATGGTCAATATATTTGAACATCAGGAAAATGTAAATTAAAACAGCATTGAGATTTCATCTAATTCCAATCAGAATTGCCAATATCAAAACAAAAATAAAAACAAGAAAATGCTGGTGAGAGTATGGAGAAAAAGGAACACTTACACATTTCTGGTGGAAATATAAAACAGCAGAGCCACTGGAAAAAACATTACTCCAAGAACTGAAAATTAATCTATGATATAATTCAGTTATATCATCTTGGATATATATACAAAGAAAATGGAGTAAGGACACAAAAGAGAGCCCCACATGCCCGATATTGTGGTACTATTCACAATAGCTGACATAAAATCAGTCTAGGTGGCTGTCAGCAGATAATGAGTTTAAAAAATATGGTTGAAATTCACAATACAAAGGATTAAATCCTATCATTCACAGGAAGATGGGTGGAACTGGAAGGCTCCATATTAAAGTAAATAAATCAGGCTGGGATTGTGCAGTACACCTGTAATCCCAGCATTTGAGAGGCCAAGGTAAGAGGATCACTTCAAGTTTGAGATCAGCCTATGCTGTGTGATGAGTTCAAGGCCAGCCTGAATTACATAGTGAGATCCTGTCTCAAAAAAACTAAAAAACAGAAATAAAATAAATAATATAAACAAACCAGATATAGAAACACAAGTATTACATGTTTTCTTTCTTTGTGGAAAGTAAAATAAATAAATAAATAAACAGTATCACCACCACACACAACAGCAAATGATCTAAAAGTGAAAAAAAGGATTAAAAAGTATCAGGTCCTTGGCCGGGATCCCCAGCTGCCTGCATGAAGGGTAAGGTGAAAGGATAAAATAAGAAACAGAGGAATTCAGTAAAGCATGACAAGAGACTGGAAGGTCAGTGCCTCAGGATGGGCAGAGACAGTGACACTCTGGGCTAGTCACTACTTAGCAGGTGTACACAATAATTGGAAAGAGAACTGAATGACTCAGTGGCCAGTGTGAGCTCATGCTGATGAGAATCTTCAGGTTGATGAGAATGGTAAGGAGAGTTTGCCCTTTCCCCAAGGTGAAACCTGTTTTTATTACTACTCAGTTCTGAAAGAACCAGGATAACTGCAGCTAATCTTGCCCTGGGGTATCCCAGCATCACAGGATCACTGAGGTCTCAGCTGTGACGGGAGACACACAGAATTACGTTCCCGAAAATCATAGCTGGCCCACATGGCAAGATAGTAAGCCTCAGACAGGCCATAGTCACAATTTAATTATAAAATGATTTTCCCAAGCAATTATATAGAATGGTCCTTGACAATAAGGCATTGGGAAGGAGACCAAATGGATGGTGGAGAATGGAGTGAGAAGGCAGAAAACAGAGTCCAAAAGGAGTGGATGGGCATAATCAATACACCATGTATGAGTGCACATAAGTATCACAGTGAACACCACAACTCCATACAATTAATATGCATTAATAATTATATTTTTAAAAAGGAAAGAAAAAATAAACATTTAATCCAGCTAATATCAGTAATCTAATAGAATATGTTGGGATTAAATGAATAATTTAGTAATCTATAGAGTTTATAGATTAAAAATTAGAATACATTTCAATTTAGTAGATCATGTTATATAAAATATATTCAGAAACATAGTTATCTGTCTTGTAAATGCAGTTCTTATTAGGGAAATTTTTTTAAAAAATTCTGTTGTAACAAATTTGTTGTATACAAATTTTGCTAAATTTCACGGTGCTTTTCTTCCTCCAAGCCATTTGTTTAGTGTTCCTTTTTTCCCATATCTTCATTCATTAAAGAATTACAGATCATAGGCTTCCACAGTCAGCTTCTTTCACTATTATTTTTTCAACTTTATTGTTAATATCTAAAAGATCACAGACTCTCAGATTGCAAGAACTATTTAAAATTCACCTCATACTTGCTTTCTCTTCCTTCTGCCATTCAATGGGTGAAGTAATTCATCCCTCTTAACAGTGCCTTGGAAATCTTATAACTATTACAATCTTATTGAAGATAAAAGCCTGACATTATTCAACCAAAAAATTATTTATTTTGGGCAGATTCTTCAGGATCACCCCGCTGTAGTGTGTACTGCATTGTTTTGAGCCACAAGACTTCTCTAGTTATGTAAAGCTAAGCAGAGAAAAAGCTCTCTTTGCTATTTCAAGAGAAATCACTCAGGACTGTCAGATAATGCAGGTACGGTTTTTAAAATAGCACTATCTAAATATTTGAAACATATGGAGGCCATATATAGTTTTCTTTTGAATATTGCATTGAATCACTTGACTAGAATTCAATCTGGAGAAAAAAATTGGATGATCTTTTGCCAATGGGATGGGCACCAAAGATACGGGAGGCAGGAGAGTGTGGAGGGAAAGGAGATGTAAAAAGAATCAAGATGTCCTATATGTGGACAGTAATTCCCCACCATGAATGTAATCATTATGTACTTCAAACATGGACTATTAAAATTAAAATTAAAGTAACTGACAAAATGATGCTGTATATCAGTTCCAGTAATTGAATGATTTATCTATTGTTGCTTAAATTACCATAAAATTTAACATTTATAGCAATAATAAACATACATTATTTCACAAAAAAAGATGACCTAGATGGAAAGAATGCATCCATGGACGAAATCATCTTATGTTTTGGGTTTCCTACATAGCAAAATTCTGCTGATAATAATGCATCAGCTTGCCAGTTTTCTTTCCATAGTATTTGATTAAGTGTGTTTGTCATGAAGGTTATTGGGTAGGAAATTTCTGATCATAAGTGAACTTTTTAATATCTGGAATGATAAACACAAAATAAACCCTAGTAAATGAAATAAACATATGTTTATTTGCTCCCTGGGTTGCCACAGCAGAATTCAAGTAAAACCGAAAAGAATGAAGGATTTGCTTGGCAAATATTTTTAAATATGTAAATTAAATTGATATTCCAATATTTAATGTGCTTGATTACAAAGATAGGAAACTTATTTGGTGGGGGAGAAAAACAATTATGTTGACAATGAAAATTAGATTTTAAATATAACTATTATTTTGTCATAAGTATTTCTTGTGTTTCAGATTTTAAAAATACAATGAAACTGCTATAATACTTACAGAAAGACAATACAATTCTTATAAATTTGTTTAGCAATTCTTATTTGCTTAGCATAACATTATATAAAGTATATCTTATAAATTAGGTAATAGTTAAGGGAGTTACATGAATAATTTCAGGTCATCAGAACTGCCTTACTATGTTTATCACAATGAAAATCATTAATGGGTATAACTAAAATGTTAATAAAATAAAATAAATATCTTCAACATTTCTTGGACATAAAATGTGTTCACATTTCAATAATTTATCCTACATAAAATTCTTCATTAATTCAACAAATATGATTGAACTTCTACTATGTTTTAAGCCCTTTGTTGTTGACAATTGGGAATACAGACAAGATTAAAACACATGCAAAATCTTTTCTGTAACTATTAATTTCCAAATTCTATTTCAAATGAAATACTTCCCAGATTCTCTTTTTGATGGTACACTGGAGTTCCTAATGTTGAAAGTTAAAGCTAAAATTACTATGGTTCCAAAAAAATAGCCATATCAAGTTTTCATATGTTATTTATTTTTAGGAACATAATTGATATTTAATCTCATTATGATTTTAAGTTAATGACTTTGGATAGTCATAAATTGTATGAATTCATAGTATATTTTATAGTTTACTTTTTATTAAGTTTATTGATACATTTTAGGTATACATGATGATCACATTTATCATAAGAAACTTGTACCTGTGCATGATATAACTTGATTCTTTTCTTTTTCCCATTCCCCTTCCCTTTTTTCAATCTCTCTTCTCCCCATGCACAAAGTGTTGTTTCCATTTTTACCCTCTTTATGCTGCTGCAGTTAGTCTTTTGACTTTGATGAATGACCAAACTGTTCTGTGTTGTGCTTTTCTTATCCATAAAGTGCAAATTACAATGGTATGGATCTAATAAGATTGTAGTAATGGCAAAACTTTAACAGATGCAGTGCTTAGAATAGTTTTTGTTCACAGAAACACTTTTATTTGATTGTCTACATGTTAGTTAATGGAATGGCTTCAATAATACAATTAAGATAATCAAACAAGATGGATCCAAGTGAAGAATAATGGTCTCAGATTTAGGAGGTCTGAAGTTGAACCTTATCTCTGCCACAAAAGGCTCACCAATAGCCAGTTAGCAGGGCTCACAGCTGTACAAGGATCTTTGTCAGTTGTGTATTCCTTTATCTGGTCCAAAAACTCACTTTTTATTACTTATATGACAAAGGAATTGAAGGAGAAGATTTCTACTTGTCAACCCTGAAATTTTGTAAAAGTGGTTTGATTCCACTTTAAAAGTGGGTTCATAATGGAGGTCTTGTTATTATTTTTGTCAATGAGTGACTCAGAAATGAATTGTTTCAAGTGGCATCATAGTAGAAGACATTGTTGAAGAAAGCTCCACCCACACAGCTTCTTCACCAAACTGAAAACAAAGAAGTAGATTTTCATGCTGATGAAATGAATTTTGACTTTTAATCAGCCATTCCAAGTAATCTTTTCTTGAGAACTCAAGGTTTGGAACTGTTCTGAATAAAGAATAAAATGAAGCTATTGTGATTTATTAAACAAAAACCTGCCAAAGATGTACATAATTTAAACAATTGTTTCAAAGTGATTTTGTATTTCTTATTTTATTTTCTCTACCTAGATGATTCCTAAAAGACTTCTAATATCCTAGGCTATCATAATTATAAAATATATATAAATACATATAAATATATGTATGTTTCATCTGTAAGGGACAAATCATGGATGTTTGGGTCATCTCACTTATGTGGTGCCACTCTTGTACTTAATATTTTTTAAAAGTTACTTGAAAAAAGTTATCAAATAGTCAAGTTACAGTTATAAAAAGAAAAACACCCAAGTGCAGCCTTGGGCTTTAGCACCCTTCATAAGCAGCAGTTGCATTTCCATACATAGATTTTTAATCATTGCCACATCCTACTCAGAAACTATACACTGGGAACTAAGTACTCATTTGAAACATTACCATGGCATTCAAATATACACAAATAATCATACTGAGCTAAAAAGAATACATTTGTGGGAAGAAAAATATGGTCAGCTATCCTACCTTGGCTTGAGATTTTCTTATTAAAATTCTTTAAGATATTATGATACACTGAGGACACATGAGAAAACTAAGAAATATTAGCAAAGTTCAATTTAGTGGTCTGGTTGTTTTGACTGAATAGCTTTGCTTGAAAAACCAAACAAATAAATTGTGCGTGTATCTGTGATGATGATGAATAGAAATGTTTAACAAAGATTTCGTTAGTTATATACTATGGCTTTCCCAATTGTAATTTTTAAAAAAGAGGTAAAACCAAATCCAGTCTTCTTGCTAATGTATATGGAGTATCTGGTATGTATTTTTATCTGTGGCATATTTTGTGGGTTAAGATATGGTAGCTACTTTTGGTGGATTTTAATACAGTAGTCATGCATAAATATATGAAATAATTGCTCGGTTTCATTATTATTGCCCTAGCCCAATCCACCAGAAACTCATTTCTAGATTACTCTATATTCCCTGTTTTTCCTTTTGCCTTCTTATAATCCTTCTTTGACACAGGAGTGAATAATTGTCTACTACACTTGAAATAAAAAATCCCTACAGCTTAGCGTAAGAGAGAGAAGAGGTGGAGAAAAAATAGAAACCATCTTTCTATTTTGTCTGACCCTGCCTAATTCTCTCACTCTATCTCTTGACACTTCTCACCTTACCCTGAATGCAATTTTTGTTCTCCTACCAGAACTAAGCACCATGAGGACAGGTGTCCCCATCTGTTTGCTTGTATTTGCATTATCAAGAGCATCAGGCATGTGAGAAATATATATAATACATATCTGTTCAAAATAACAAATGAGGGGGCAAAATAACAAATGAGAATAGGTATATCCTTTACATTTTCATATGTTAAATTTACAAATTGTGCATATATTAAAAGACAGATTAACCTTTTGTAAAGCTATAAAACAATAAATTCAAAAGTAAAATAAGTTTTTAAAAATAAGCAGGATAGGAAGCATGAGGGAGTTTTCATTTTAGGTAAGATTTAATGTGAGTTTAGAATAATAATTTGAATTGAAATAGGTAAACATATGGGATGAAATATCTCTTAGTGCAATAAGAGAGCAAAACAAAGCTGAGAACAGGAGTAGATGGGAGACTATACAGTGATTAAAAGAGGATTATAAGGGGACCAAACTGATATGATACTTATAAGCCTTCAACACTAAACAAGAGCAGAAAGTAAGTGTGAATAAAGGTGCCCAAATTATCAAAGGATTTGAACAGATCAATAGAGATTATAATGAATTAAGTGAGAAAAATGAGTTAAAAATCTTTGAGAAAATTATCTTCATGACAGACATCAAATTTTAGGAGTGAGTTAGAACACAGGTGGGAATAACTGTAGAACAGAAAGACTCCATGAGCAATGTTAACCTTTGGGAAAGAGGTGATAATGTTAGAGCTATCATGACAATGGTGATAGAAGACAATCTCAAAAGGGTAAAAAGAACTGACAGTGAAACTTTGGATGTTTGCAAAGAGAGAAAAGCAGTCCAAACTAAGAAGATACAATATGTATCAGAAAATGTTCTTTCTCTTATCCAGAAGGAGACTGGAGAAATATGAAGACATACTCCTTACTGGTCAACATTTTTACCCTCAAAAACATGGATTTCTTGTGTTACTCTATATTTGAACAAAATAATTCATTGTAGAATTCTATTATTCATATACGGTTTTTTAAAGTTTCAGTGAGTATGCCCTTACAATAGCAAGTTTGTTAGTATCAATCAACAAATAAGTATCTCAACAAAATTCATTGGCTATGCACAATGAGCAGACATTGACATGTACTCCGAGCACTTTCTACAACTACCTGCTCCATTCACAGAAGTATTTCTACTTGATAATGCTTTTTTGGATGCTGGTGTGGAAGCTTCACTTAGGTTGGTGCAATTAAAAGTCAGCCTTGAGAATTTTGACCCACAGAAAAGTGAAAATATGTCCATTCTGGAACTCTAGAGAAAAAAAAAACTATGAATCTGAGGCAATATTTTCCCCATCTTTTCTATTGCTTCCTTGTTGAAGTCTTCTTTAATATCTTAGAATTTATCTAATAGATTTCTTCTTTATTTAATGACCTACTTTCTATTGTGAAGCCCCTCAAAGGGACTTAATTAGTGCTTAATGTAAAATACTTTTAAAACTGTTATGAAATGCAGATTTTGTTAGTGGAAATGGTAAATTAAAGTAAGCCAAAGGAAACTTAGGAACTTTGAATAAAAGAGTAAACTTTAATAAGATCTTTAGCAAAATGCAAGTAGTACTTGACTCAGGAAGACAGGTTAAATTTCTGTTTCTCTTTCTTTCCTAGAGAATTATTTTTGGTAGGAAGCTTTCCTGCATTCCCCATCTCACCAACTCCTTCATCAAAGGGAAATTTCTAAACTTGGAGAATATAAAAACAGATCTTTTGTTTTCTTATATATAAAAGTAGTAAGACATAAAATTTAAATTGCCAGAAATAAAATATGAGTTAAAACAGCACAATTTAAGCACAAGGTTCCTCTAGTAACTGGGATTGTAGCAGCACTAATATTTGCTCAAGATTAAGATGCCTACTCTATTATGAATGCAGAGAAATTGAGAACAGAATTTACCCTTGTAAGTGGTACCAAGGGATGTTTCTGTTCATCCCAAATATTATTTAAAATCATAAATTAAAACAGTTTTGTATTATGATTGCTTAGACTTGTGTTTTAGCTTACTTTGGAATATTTTATGAGACATAGAAGTGGAATAAAGAAGTGCTTTTAAAAACAAGAATTAGCAAGGTAGGCTTAATGTATTTCTTTTTTCATTCAAAAATAATTTATATGCTGTCAAGTATCATACCATAATGTGACTTAATAGGTTTCATTAATTTGTTTGTTTGTTTTAAAGATATAATTCCTACCTGCATGAATACTGCTCTGACAGAAAGGAAAATATTAAGGACCACATAATATGACTATGACAAACTGACAAGGAAACTGAAGAAAAAATACATTACTATGTGAAAAACTGATGGGATTTAATTAAACTTATAAAGAATGTTAAGTAAATCTTCTTGGAAGAAACTTACCAGAAAGGAAAGGGTATTCCAGGAAAAAAAAAATGGACATTTGCACAAAGGTTTTGTGACAGGAAAGAATTAAGAATCTTTGAGTAAATGAAGAGAACTAGTAGGGTTGGTAGACAGTAAAGCAGTAGAGTTGTACCATTAGAGAAAGCTGGAAGACCAAGGGGGACATTTCAGAATGAAACCAAATGCATATCATCAAATTTGTGACACACAAGGAAGTAACTAGATTTGATGTTAAATAATGGTAAATAAAAATAAATTTTATAACTGAATACATAAAAATAATACCCGACCTTGTGCTATATTTTGAGTTATAGAAGTTCTTTGAAGCATAATTCTTCACAGACCTGATTTCATACTCTTTAATATAAACTGGTCCTAAACAATCTAATACAGAAGCAAATATATTCAAAAGATTATAGAAACCT
>PVJX010037074.1:0-17180 GCA_004027295.1 Dolichotis patagonum | reverse complement strand
AGTCTATGGGAGCAGAGTCCTGCCAACAGACTCACAACAGACTCACCCTGGCAGTGAGTTCCCTTCACCTTGCCTCGAGATGGGTACGGAGCCACAGGACACCTGACTGCAGCCTTGAGGGGCATGAGCGCTCGAGAACCCAGTTCAGCTGGGGGCAGGTTCCTGCCGACAGAATCTGTGAGACTGTGGATATTTGTTGTTTTGGGGAAGCGTGAGGACTGTTTCAAAGTTTAGGGGCATCTAAGGATACCTGAGGACATGACCTGCTTGTCTAGTGCAGGCACAGAGTGGGGATACCGTTATGTAACCATGACTCAGCAGGTAAACATGCATGTGCCGGTCATGGCACTGTGTAAGACTGTAAGTATGAGATGACCACCTGTATAATAATTATACACTAAAGATGCAGGCGGTTCTTGTGCTCTGCTCCCCTCCATGCTGCCAATGCCTTGCACATGTGCATTCTTTAGCTTTGGGATCTCACCATGGAACATCTCCCTTGGGCCCCCCAAGTGGGCTGACGGTTGTGTTAAGTTGGTGCATTTTAGCATCATTTGATATCCAGTGATGGACAGCGATCATAACTAGGTACCCAGGTGTGTACTAGCTTTCTGATCTGCATCCATTCTGGCTTCCTTCAAATCACTTCTTTACGTGGCAGTCAGAATGACCCTTTTCTAGCACAAAACAGCCTACTTTCCATTTAAGTAACTTTTTACTTATTTCCAGCTAACTGTCTAAGATGGCCCACAAATCCCTGCACAGTCTGGCTTCTCTCCTCTTTCTCAGCCTCACCTTGCACTCAGCTCTGCTCGCTGACCAGCCACCAAGGAATCCTTCCAGTCCGCTGCCTCCCATGATGGGCCCTCAGCGGTGCTACTCTGCCTAACCTGTTCGTCTGTCTTTGGTTCACCTAGTGTATTACTTTTCCTTTAGACTGTAAACCCTCATTTCCTCAAGATGGCCACTTTTCCTTGGTGAAACCCCTTCTATGGTTTTCCTCCCAGGACATTTTCAAATGGGATCTTGTGATCTATGGCTTTGTATATGAGAGCGCTAGCTCCATGAGCGAAGAATGCGCCTGCTTTTCTTTGTGGCTACTATGCCCAGCACTCAGCACTCAGTGAATACTTCTTTAAATAACAAATAGCAATTGATGAAATGGACACACATGGGAACTATAATATTAAGTGGAATAAATGAGACAGGAGCTTAAATACTGTATGGAATGTCATTTGAGTAAGGCAAAATACAAATAAAGAGTAAAATAAAGGACTGATAGAAGGAAAGAAGGTGATAGATCTTTATCAAATGAGAAAGAGTCCAGGAGAATGAGGCTGAGGGTAGGAGAAGTAGAAAGGGAAGTGAAAAAGACGGAAGATGTGTCATGTATAAGAATCAAATACCCATGATGAATGCAAACATTACATGTCATAAACACAGATTTAAAATAATAATAATAATAGCAATAAGAATCAAACTGGGGAAACAGAATTTAGAGGAGGAAGGAAGGTGGGTGGCAAGGGGAAAGGGATTAGAAAAGAACCAAGCTGTATCATGTGCATGTACCTACTCCCTAAGATGAGTGTATACTTCATGCACTGAAGACACACACTAATAAAATAAAATAAAATAAAATAAAATAAAATAAAATAAAAAAATAAAATAAAATCTTAAAGGTAAATCCTCTAGTCAACAACTCTTCTCAGTTAGAATGTACACATTCAAAGCATGATGTTATTATCTCCTGCAAATAGACTTTTCTGCCAAGTGTTTATAAGATGGTTCTTTTTAGGAAAGAAGCATGAAAAACAACATTTTTTAACTTATAATGATTTTTAACCTTTTTAGATGCATGGTAAAATCATAACGGACTGAAAGTATGAGACTTGGCATATGAGGAAATCTGTCTGGCTGAAAACAATAAAAAATCAACACTCATAATTTTTAATTTGAAAATATATGTTATTTTAGCAAATATGGATTACTGAGTGAGAGGAGCAAAAGCATATTGACTCTCTATTCAAATATTTTTGAATAGAAAAATTTTCATCTATTGGATAATATCATATTTTACATTGGATACATCTGTCCAGTTGGTTTGTGGAAAATCAACTGCCTATGTGTCACATACTTTTTCTATGCACGTCATTTTATGTTTGATATTAAATCTCACCATTCATATAAACCTGAATTTGAAGACAGTTATACCTCCAGCATATTTGAAAAATAAGTTTGCTTATTTTTCAGCTCTGACTTCCTATCTTATATTTGTATTAATATTTAGATGTTTTCTCACATGTATATAGATGATGTAATTTAAGTAAGGTAATTAGATGTGGTGTTATACTAAATACTGGCATGTTTTTAAAGTTTTAAAATAATAGATATATTACATTTTTTTTATATGAGAAATTCAAGGTAAAACTACAGATCAAGATAAAGGATACATAGGAAGTAAGGAGGTAGATTGTTCTCAGAGGGGAGGAGAAGAGGAGGGGAATGGGGCAAAGAAAAGAACTGGGATGTAAACATTATGTACTGCAAACATGTACAAAAAGGGAATGGATTAAGCATGGGCGGAGGAGGTGAAATTGGTAGCAAAAGTAGACGAAAAAAGAATAAAGATGTGTTATGTACATGTAGCAATGCCACACAAGGAATGTAAACATTGTGTGCTACCCTCATGCATTAATAAGCCAAAAATATTAATTAAAAAGCAAAAAACCCCAAGAGATATTCATATCCATCGCTATGGATGCACTAGGAATGCTGGGCATTGGGGCAAATGTGATACCATGGTAATGTTGATAACATTGATATAAAAATGCAGGTGATTAGTGACAAACACTGTTCTGTGAATCATGGTGAGTCTTCAAAAAATAAAAATAGAAATTCCTTTTAATCCATCTATTGCCTTAGATATGTTCCCTATAGGGTTAAAGGCATCATATCACAGTGGTATCACATACTCATATTTATAGCACACCAACTCAGAAGAGCTAGAAGTCTGGAGGCCCATCAGCAGATGAATAGATGAAGAATATGTGGTATTTATGCACAATAGCTACCACTTTGCTGTTAAGTGAATGAAATAAGACACAAAACTTTAAATATTGCATAATTTCTCTTATATGATAAACCCAACCTATAAATAAAAGAGCAAAATAAAAAAAAGTAACAGGAAACAAGAAGATAGATCTTTTACAAATAAGAAGGGGACCAAGGGAAGGATCTGGGGACGGAGGAAAGTGATGTGAAAAGAATTAGGATGCATGATGTCCACCTACTAACTTCCTACAGTAAGTGTAATCATTGTGCACTGCATGCGTGTACTAATAAAGATAAAAGCAAATTCAACATACATGAAGGTGTGGACAGCTGTTTTTAGGAGAATGAGAGACACTATGACAGCCATTCTTGGCTTCCCTATTGCCTGGTCTTGAAGACCTAAAACGCCTTCCTCATCCTGTTCAGATCAGTTCCATACTATGTTGTTTCATGTGAATTCTCTGTATGTGAAGATATGAACAACTATTTGGAAGAAAACAAGAGACAATATGATAGAGAATGAAGATCTCTGATTCTCTTGCTTTGAAATTTATGTCTCTTACATTGCTTTCTTGTGTTCTGTTTTGTTCTGTTTTGTTGTGTTTAATTTTACTCTCTTTAAAAATTAAAAAAACAATCCCAGAGCTAATGTAAAAAAAAAAAAAAAAACCAAAGTCAATGGTATATTACAAAGAGCCCAATACAGACAATACTATTAGTAGCCCAGACACTGTAGATATAAATATTCGGGTCCCTTGCCAGGCCTAGAACCATATCCAACTGAGGTATTTAACAATGGTGAAGAAACTATGGGCTGCCTTGTAGAAACATGAAATTAAAAATGTCAGCTATGACTACACGAGCAGTTGTAACAGCTGTAGGTAGCTCTTCCTTATTTTGCTACACATATATTTGTCCATATATTAACCAACTCTTTTTGTTCACCTTCCAATTTGTATATACTACAACACCTGCACTTACCTATTAACACTACGGCATATCAAAGCAGCCTCACTCATCTAGAACAAGAAATATCAACCAATGATGGATAAAAAGAAATGAAAAGCAACTCTCCCCAAAAGAAACTGAAAAGTTTGAAGGGAAAAGAATGAGATAAAAATGAAGGGAACACTGAAGGAATGTGTTCAAGGTGAGGAAGAATTAATAAAGAAAATGCAGAGGTAGCAGTACTTAACAGCAGGGGAAATGACAAAAAAAAATCTATCTGAAGTTAGTCATTACATTAAATAGCCTCTTTATGATTGGGATGGGTTTTCTCAGTCAGAACATGAAAGTATAAATAAGCCAACAAAAGAACTTTTAACCTATATATAGTAATTTAAGCGAGTACAATATTTCTTTAACGTCATGTAAGAATAACCAAAAATCTTTCTTATGTAAAACACAGACCTGATCAACTCAGTAAAATTTTACTTTATTTAGCTAGACATTTTTTCACATTTTATGCCAAGCAATCTAGTAGCCACAAATTTAGTTCAAAGTTAGGGGTGTAATATAACCATAGAGCCCCTCAGCCAGTGAGAAAGCAAGCTTTGGAGTGGGAGCACCGGGCCAGAGTCCTGATTGGACACCTGTGGCGATTGAGCTAACCAAGCACTGCTGTGGTTTTCACTGTGAAAACAGAAATCATAAATAAGAGTACCTTCATAGGTTATTGGGGCAAATAAGTAAAATAAAATATATAAGTAATCTGGAACCATACCTCACAGAGAGCAATGTTATTATTTTTTGTCATTTTGCTTCATTTTTCAGGTAAAGAACTAATGGATATAATGTAGCGGCAGATCAGGTTATAGAGACGGAGTCTTCTTCCCCAAACTAGTAAACTGAGAACATAACTTACACACACTATCACAGAGATGCAAAACCATTAGGGTTTTATCATGTCTCAGAGGTGGCTCTCTTCCTGTGTTTATACCATGTGCTACGTCAGATAAATCAGATGCAGAAGGTTAAATCTCACGTGGTCTCTTTTATGTGACAAATCCAAAGTATACATAATTGAAAGAGTAAAACATGATAGAATAGGGAGACAGACGCTGTAGAGATGGGAAGATCTATGGATGGGAGGAGGCGGCAAAGAGGGGGAGAGGAAGTGAAAAGAATCGAGATGCAGTGGGCCATGTGTATTAAACCGCCATGATGAATGTGTTCATTATGTGTCACAAACATATGGTAATAAAAAGAGAAAGAAATAAGTAAATGGGAGGGTAGAAAAGGGATAAACACAGCTGACTATCCAATTTTTAGTAGTACTGACAAACTCACTCCCTTTAAGTAGTTTTTCTTTTCAACTTTTATTTTTATTAGCCCATGTTTGCAGTACAGAATGATTACAGAGGTCCACTCCTACCCTCGTTCTTGCTCCTCACTGATATGGGGCAGACTTTGGGACACTCTGACATGGACAAAGTGGGTCCCTCAGATCGGCACCAGGACCTTAGAGTTTTCGGGTTTCCAAATGGCTCTGGCCAGGCTGACGTCTACCTGAATGAGTCAGCATATGCTTTGAAGTGTCTTCTGGTCACTCTGGTCACAATCAGGGACAGGCAGTTCTCCTGGGCTGATTAGACTTCAGCTTTGCAGCCTGGAGGATTTGTTAAGTCTGGCTGTGACTCACTCTTGAATTCGGTTCCAGTTATCTTTCCCCTGACATCTTTCACCCTCCCTGCTGAAGGCTTCCTCTGGCAAACTCACTACACTATCACTATCTCTAGCTTCCATGTTCTCTGTTCAGGGAGGCTGATAGCAGGGACATTTCTACCTGATTGAAAAGACTACCACTGAATTTAATTCTGTCCTGCGTCAGCCTCACAGGAAGCAGTTTTATCCAGAGTCCCTGACGTGGTAATTTTTCCTAATTTACTTTGATGTTCCTAAACATCTTAACCACTTTCAACTCTGGAGTCACCTCCACACAGGAAGAGACTAAACAAAATCTTTACATATATTTTTTCTTCCTCATTCCAATTTCTTCCCTTCTGGTGTTTCCCAGGGACTGGATTATCTTCATTTCTCTTTCCATCTGCATCTTTCTGATGTATGACTCTACGAGCTGATCAATTAGGCTTTATTCTAGAGAGGTATGAAGTGGGGGAGGCAATGAAGAAAAAAGGAATTTAAAAAATTCTTTCTCTGAGGACATCACTGCATTGCAAAATTCCAACTTTGATGTAAGAAGCAATATGTTAACACTATCTTAGAGAATTCTTGCTCTAATCGTAACTATTTTAAAGGATAAACTAAGATATACAAAAGTAAAACAAAATTAATATTTTTAAAAATTATAACTCCTTGCATTGGAAATCTACATGTGTAGATTCATCAGTTTGCTCTTACTCAAATGCCATTTAGCGGCTCACTCATGGAGAAATATGCAATTCTGGAAAACTGCTTTCTGAATTTGGGGGCAGTTCCTTTTCTGAGATATATCCTAGCCTTTGTACCTCTGAAAATAAAATGTCTGTACTTTATGTTATCCAACTTGAGTTCAGCTGCAATGAGTACATAATTTTTAAAAACCTCAGAAACAGATTAATAAAACAAGTATTTATTAATCAATTTTATAAAATGGATGCCTTCAAGAAGTACAAATTTAAAATATTATGCTACATAGTTGAACTTTACAAAACTTGCTCTGGAAATATATGCTCAGCTGAAATTTTATAAAATCATAATTCGTTAAACTGACGTGTATAATTAGTTACACTTGTTATTTAGTGTGTTTTATATCATTGTGGAAACACGTTACAAAATATTTTTCCAGGAGCTACATTTCATTGCCACTTAGAAAGGAGGATATTTTGTTGTTGTTATTATTTATATTTGTGTGTGTTTAAAAATATGCCTGTTTATATGTTTGATCTGGTGTTGGATTTAAGTACAAATTGGATTTGCAGCACAGAAGAAATGTGTTATCAGCATAGACCTGATGATTGATACTAAAATGATTGCCAACAATGTGTTCTACTCAAAGGAAATGTATACATTTGATCAGAGTTTTTCATTCAACTTTTATCTTATTTGACTTTATCATCATCAGTTTGATCTTTTGAGCCATCACTAGGATTCTTTCCTCTACTTCGTTTCAACCAAAAGGAATTCAGATTTTTCAAAAAACTAGTACGGGGTGGACATATTCTGGCAGTTAGAATGTATTTTTGGGTAATTCCTAAGTAAGGAAAGTGTTTTTCACTGATGAAGTTAGGCAGATTGATACAGTATCATTCATCACTAATGTGACTACAGAGTTTGGGAAGATTTGGGTAGGTCCCAGCATTGTTCTTTTACAACTGTAAAAGGATGGAATCAATGCTTATAATCCACATATGTTTTCTCTGTAGAGAGTGAGAGTAATAAACTCAAAGACTTGCCCAATTTTATGTTTCCACATTACTATGTCTCCCTGAGAGTATTTCCTCCTCCACTTATTACTACAGGCAAAGTTGATGTGAGAAGAAAGAAAACAATGTTGTGAAATATGTGGAGACAATTTAAAACTTATCCTTGTCAGTAAATTGTCATTATCACTTCCTGTTATCTTCTATAACACTATGACCAAATAGTGTCAAGTAATAATAGTAAGACTAAAATTAATGACTAAATTGTAGCTGAAAAGTAATATAGCTCTATTTTTTTTTCTTTAAGCTATGGATAACAACAAACCATAATCTCTGGCTTGAGTACGTTTCTTGACAATTTTTAGGCTTAATTTGCTCATTGATGAAATTAAGACAATAAATGTAATTAGACAAGTGTCCAGAACATAATGAATTTTACTCAATGTTTTTAGACAACTGAGTTATAATAAACACTGAATCCTTGGAGACTGTCACAATTTACTTTTGCTTTAGTTTACTGTTGACCCAAAAAACAATTTTAGCCAACTGCACTTTGAACATACTCTGTATCAAAGACTCAGATGGCATCTCAGCTCTTTGTATATGAAGTAACATCTGATATTTATTGATTAATCTTAGACCATGAGAAATAAGGAATCTGTCATATGAAAGAATTCCAATCCATGGAGGTCTCATGCCCTTTATACAGTGGTGTAGAAAAAGTTAGTAGTACATTATCTCTGTGACATATAAGGAACTTCTTGTGGTATGTAAGGAATATCTCCTATTCTCTGTTTTTGTGGTGTATAAGGAATTTCTTATTCAACAGAGTTACAGAGTTCCATGATCTAGTTCTTACTGAATCATTGGATTTGACCATTTCTTTAACCACAGTAACCAAAAGACATGACTCAACCATTCTATTGAATGCTTCCCAGCAGATGTAACTCACTTGTGTCTGCTCTGAACAGATGTAGCAGGAATTCAGGAGACTGACTCAGTTCATCCTTATGATCTCAGGGCCTCCTTTGACTGTAGCCATATACCTTTGTGTAATTTGATCTATTACATCAAGGTAAGCATTAAGCTTGAATTGTCATTGTCTATTGGGGAGACAGAAGTATTTGAGATGAGAATATTTGAAGCTTGGGAACTTTGCTTTTTCCTTGTGGGCTATTTTTAGAGCTCAAATCTTGGACAGTGCTCCAGACACACTTAACATCCTTTCTGTAACCTGTTTTTCTCATCTTGAATGTTAGTAGGCACTTACTTCCAGTTCGGATGTTGGAAGTTGTAAGATATTTTCACTCTTACCCTTCCAAACAAAATGTTAGAACAACTATGTAATCTTAGATTTTAAAAAATCCAATCAGTTAGTAAAAAAAAGAGTCAAAATTGGAAGAAAAAAAGAAGACCATCAGAGAACAGATAAAACAAAAGCAATCTTAATAAACAAAATCTAGAAAGCCCTTAATAAAGCAAAAACAGCCAAGAATACCTCTTATAACTGACATAGAGAGAAAAGGAGGAGAAACCCGTGGAAGGAGGAAGGGAGGTTAGTCTAACTTAACATCCCTCGAGGCTGCATGGACAGGTTAAATTTCACTGGAGCCTGAGGCATCGAACAAGACTGCTACTGCTGATTTTTTCCTTCCCTTGTCTTTGTTGAGTGCTGAAAATAGGGGTAGAGAAAGAAAATTCAAGGTAACTCTCAGGAACCACAGACTTTTGGCAAAAGGGATCAGACAGCTGAGAGAACCACATTCTTCTCTTGCATTTTAGGGTTAACTCAGAAATTTTAGGATTGGCAGGAAAACTGAGTGGAAGCCCTTGGAGACCATCCCTGCCTTCAAGAGTAAAGAGAGACCTTGGCTGATTCACAAAGACACAGACAGGGCAGAAGAGCAGTGAGAGTTTTCCAAGACCAAATTCAGGAAGGAATTCCTCAGCACCACCCAAATCCACCTCAGGGTGTGTGAACCATAATGGTGATACTGGCTTGACTGGGGAGAAATGCCCAGAGGCTGAGTAAAAGCACTACTGGGTGTGTCTGGATAGGTAAGGGTGATTTGGTCTTGGACACTATAAATGGTCTCTGGCCCCTTCCTCTCTGGCAATATTCTTTTGCTGTTTCCTGGCCACAGTGAATTAAGCATCTTTGTTCAGCCATGCCTGTCAGATACGATGTTTCTGCTTTGGAGCCAGCTGCCCATGGACTGAACCACTGAAACCAAGAGCCAAATTAGTCCTCTTTTCCTTTAGGCTGTGACTCAGTGATGGAACGGCTGACTAATGCCCTTACTAAGTAACGAGAGAGCGCTCACAGTGTAGAAAACCAGCAGCTCAGCCCCGAGGTATTAGCAGAGTTTGGGACCTACATTAATAGTTAAATTGAAAACTTTGGTATGTGTTGTCTCGGTACTCTTCAAAATATTTGAACTCATGGTGAAATGAATCAAAATTAAACTGCTACAAACCAGGTATAGCTCAAGTCATTTTTTCATTCTAAAGGCCTGGCAAGAGGGGGTTGACTCCTTTACAGAGATGAGTAAAATATATTTGAGTCTTTATTATATTTTTAACAGCTTTATTTAGCATTGGTTTGTATACCAGACAAATGACCATTGAAAACATGTAAGTCAGTGGTTTTAATATATTCACAGAAACATGCAATCAACATTACAGTTAATTTTAGAACACTTCTATCACCTTAAAAAGATAGCAAGCATGGTAGCACATACCTGTAATTCCAGCACTCTGGAGGCTGAGGCAGGAGGACTACTGAGGCCAGATTAGATTACACAGAGAGATTAAAGCTATCCTGAACTACGTAGCAAGACTCTGTAAAAAAAAAAAAAGGACAGAAAGAAAACCAAGAAATAAACAACAACAATAACAACAACAAAACCTTGGTATTTTCAATTTTCACTTCCTGACCTCCTACCCTCTCGCAGGCCTAGGTGAATGTTTTCATTTACCTGTACAATTGTTTCACATGAATGGAATCATGTGTCCTTCCTGACAGGTTTCCTTCACTTAGAATAATGTTTTCAATGTTCTTCCCAATTGTAGCATGCTTCGGTATGTTGTTCCATTTTTTGGATGAATGAATTCCAATCTATGGAAATATACTACATTGCATTAACCCGCTGATAAATCGATAGACTTTTGAGTTGTTTAGGTCTTATGAATAATGTTTTTTATAAGCATTTATGTAGAAGTTCTGTTTGTACATTTATCTTCCCTCTTCTTCAGAATTTGGCACCATAGGGTAACTATGTTTGAGCATTGGAGGAACTACCAGAATTTCTTTCCAAACTGAATAATAATCCAAACTGTATGTATGAGTAATTTTGCAGCATCCTCATCAGCTCTAGTTACCTAACTTTTCATTCTAGCTATGCTGGCAGACACAGTGATATCTACTATGGTCTTGACATGAATCTCACAGAGAACTAATGATTCCTCACACTTTCATTTGTTTACTGAATATTTTTGTTTCTTTCTTGGAGAACTATATACACTGTGATCCTTTCTCTATTGTAAAAATTGGGTTGTCCTTTAAAAATTATTTTGAAATTGAAATATTTCCTTATATACTCTAGATACAGGTTATTGTCAGATGTAAGATTGGCAAACACTTTTCAGTACTCTTTGAAGTACAAAGGTTTTTATTTCTGATGAAATTCAAATTACCACTTCTTTCTTTTATTGCTAGTCCATTGACACCATAGTGGGAAACCCTTTCCTTAATCCAAGGTCATAAATAGTTATGTACACATTTTCCTGCAATTTTTTCTCTAAATTTTTATAGTTTTTATTCTTATGTTTAGGATTTTGACCTACTTTGAGTTAATTTTTATATATAATATGAGGTAAGAGTAAAATTTCATACTTTTGAATTTAGCTGTACAGTTGTCCTAGCACGAATTTTTTGGTTACTGTTTCCCCATTGTTTGATCTTGGCAAATACCATGCTTTCTTGAAAATGAGACCTAGGTGGAAAATAATTAGCCTTCAAAACTAGACATCAAAAGTGCCAGTCCCTGTCATCTACCCTTGCTTCAACTACGTTTTACAATTTTGAGTGTGTTAGTTTTGCACTTCTTTTGACAACTATGTGAATACTATTTTAAAAACTATTCCAAAGTGTTTTATTATTTTTGATGGTATTGTGTTAAGAAACTTGTTGCACTTGGCTTGTTATCCATAACTTTAAATTCATTCTTTCTGGCTCTTTTTTTCTCTGTCTCTGTCTGTGCCTCTCTCTGTTTCTTCGTTTCTCTTTGAGTGATATTAGGGATCAAAATAGGACCTTCATACTAAGCTACATCCCAAGCCTGGCATTTTTTAAAAAACAGAATCCAACTAAGTTGTGAAATTTCCAGGTTGAGTTTGAAGCTGAGTTCCTCCGACCTCTGCCTCCCAGATTGCTGGGGTTGTAGGCATGCACCACCATGTCTGGTTGTTAATTGACTTGAGAATATTTTATATTCAAGTCAATTCCATTTTTGAATAAAAGACTGTTTTATTTTTCCTTACAACTGTATATCTTTTTTTTCACTTGCCTGATTTGCTTGAGTAGAATTCTCCGTATGATGTTAGAAGTGATAAGAACAGAAATCCACATCAAATCCTTGCTCTAAGGGTGAAAATATTCAGCCTTTCGTAAGCTGTGGTATTCATTGTGGTTTTTCACAAATACATTTTACCTTTTTGAGGATAGCTTACTTTTATTCCTAAATCTTTGAATGTTTGTAGTCAGAAGATCTGCATTCTTGTCACATGAATTTTTCTACACTCATTGAAATCATCATGTGATTTTTGTTTTCTATTTTATAGATGTAATTATATTAACTGGTTTTTAGATGTTAACCTGGCATTCCTGGTATAGGCTTCACTTAGTCATGATAAATAATTATTTTTATAAGTTGGTTGACTTAGTTTGATATTTTGTTGATTATGTTTTCACAACAGATATTGGTCTATAATGGTCTCACTGTATGTGTGTGTGTGTGTGTGTGTGTGTGTGTGCATAAGCGTGCACTGCGATGACTTTGTCAGCTTTTTGTGGCCACACGCTGACTGTAATGGTTGATAGATTGTGGCAAATTGAGAAGGTTAGAAGCTTAGGTAACTGAGAAGTTCTACATCCTAAAGTATAGAGGTTATCCCCTGGGAAGGCTGTTTACACTCTAGGATGTTGTAATGGTTGATTTATCCTGTAAACTTGAGAAGTTTAGAAGTTATCCAAGTGACTCAGCAGGGAGCCAGGGCCCTCACCTGATAAACATCCTGACACTGTGTAAGAGGAGGACAGGGAGATGGTGTCGGTGCTATACCCATGCCAGGACAGATAGCCTGCTTAGAGTGTAAGAGATGAAAAGAGTCTTGCTCTTTCCTCCCTTCTACTCTTGTTGCTTTTGCTTCATTCTGCCACCTTGAACAGTTGCCCCTGTGCCATGCCACCTTGCCTTGGAGCCAACTGATTGCAGACTGAAACTTCCACAAACTATATGCTAAATAAACTTTTCCTTCTGTAATTTTGGGTGTTGGGTATTTTGTCTCAACAATGAGAGAAAAGTAACCAACACACTGACCTCAAAAAATGAGTTGGAAGGTGTTTCCTTTTATTTTATTTTTTGCTTTTTTAAAGTAAAATTTCTTGCACTATAAAAAAAAATCAAACCGGAAAATATGGCCTATGGTACAGAAAAGAGAGTCAAGTGAGAAATCAGTTAAGAAAGATAACAAAGATCCAAAGACTGCATACTATTGGAATTACTAGTCACATATTTTAAGATAACAGTAAACTTATAAATGTGACCAAATTTATGGTTTGAAAAGAGATCTTATGATATTGTAAAAGCCAGTATATGATTCATGATTTATCTTCTAAAATTTTTTTCTCATTTCTAGAGAAGTTTATGAAACCTTATATAAGATTATTTGATAATTTTAAGCAATTGCATATTAGATCTCTGGAACTTTATAAACTTGTTCTAATACTACTACAGAAATATATTTTTGTCTCTGTCAGAATGACTGAACAAACTTCAAGCAGAGGTGCAACTAGATTATAAGAACTGAACTCTGAAGAAACCTTGGAGCTTAAACGGAAACTAGAGGTAATTTGACTAGTACTGACTTTTCATTATGCTATTGTGTTACCTCTCCCAATATATTGCCCAATAGCAATAGTAAATCCTATTGTTAATGTACCTTTAAAAAATTTTTTTTTCAGTACTGGAGAGTGAACCTTCACAAAGAACTACATTCCACCCCTCGATCCCTTTTTAAATTTTAAGGCAGGGTCTCTCCAGATTTCTCAAGTTGCTTAGATTGGCTGTTCTTGTGATTTCCCTGCTTCAGCCTCCAAGGGTTATGGAATTACAGGTGTGCACCATCTCACTTGGCTAATGTATGCCATCTATGATAAAAAGCTTTTAGTGGATGTAGGGAGAGAATTTAATAGAACACATATCTAAGAAGGATCCACTGTCCAAAAAGTAGTTATTACACATCTCTATAATAACAAAAAAAATGGAGAAACAAAACAGAAATTATTGACATGTCCATAGAACAAGGTTATCTACTTTGCAAGGTCCCCATGAGTCACATGTTTAAAGGCCAGATAATCTTCATATTAAATGTATGGTACAACCTTAGACTGTTTAACACATATAATTAGCGAGGAAAAGCATGCGTATGGAGAAGCAAGTACATCATGGTGAGAATAAAGTAGTCAGAACAAGCAAGACAAAGAGCATTCAGGACCAGGCAAGAAGGAGAAGAACAGGTACAGGAGGGCAGAATCACTACACCAGCGAAGCAAGCAGGAAAATGAAACTGAGTCAGGAAAGTCTGGATCTCACACTGACAGGCAGGAATCAGAATCCAGGAAAGATTTTTTTAAATAGAAAAAGATCAAAAGCAGCACAGGAAAACTTGTTTCGACTTAGTCTACTTGTATTCTCTCTGCCCCAAATCAAGGTACTGTATCAAGTTGTGGGTGTAAAACAGGCTGTACATTGTAATTACCTGCCAGATAAACGTAGGTGCAGTGTTCAGAGACACTGTCATTTCTCTGATTTGTTTGGAGACTGTGATCTTAAACACTTTCTCAGGGATCATTTACATCTACTAATTTTTGGAAAATAGTGTACTATAATATTCACTTTCAGTTTAGTTCCATGCTCCATTTCCTAACCTATGTTTCTTGTTGTCTTACTGTAAGCCTCTCTTCTCTCTGCTGACAATCACCATGGCCACTACATCATCTACTCAAATGTATTTGCAGTAGAGTTTAATGATGATTTGGAGATTAACGAAGGAATAATGCTGTCAATAATCTAGGAATTCTCTGGAGCTTAAGGGGCTGAATTATCGGATGTAGTAATTTACTTCTGTGGCCTGGTGACACTTCACTCTGAGATGAAATTAAATTTGAGTATCCAAAATTCCATCTGCATGTTGACTAGCTACTTACTTCCCGTTAGCAAATGAATAAAGGAAAATCACAGTAGGAATTCCTAGGCTTAGAAGATACAATTTTTAAAAGAGTTACAACTGCAAAAGCAAGTTATTTTTTAATGCTAGTTTTATCCCAACAGTTGTAAACTCAGTGTGAGCCATCAAGAAATTGACAAACTTAAAGAGAAAAATGTCAAATAACTAGGCTACATATTAAATCTTTCTCTTCTTCCAAAATCATAGTCCATAAATCAAAGCACTCTTACTATGAGAAAAATATTGGCACCATAAAAATGCCCAAATATTTCATTTCACTTAGAAGTACAGAAACACAATGTTTAAAGTTATAAAATATTTGACTGATTGACCAAAATGTCAGATGGTGGTTCCTGCTTGTACACTGTTACGTGCCCCACTGACCTAAAGAGGGAACTGTATTGTCCTCCCTTCGAAAATGAGGAGGGTAAAATTTCTATTAGGTGCAGAATTTAATATGTTCTTTCCATTTCCTGAAGGAAACTTTTTCGGTTTTCTAAACATGTGCTCTTCCATTTTCTATTCAGACAGGTACACATTCAAATACCTACAGAGGCCACACATGTGACCAGTATAAATTCAGAAAACTGGTGCAAACCATGGTTAAAAAAAAAAGTGGGCATGCACTCTGATAGAGTCTACTCACCAGAAAGTTCTCATAGGGGGAAGAAATTGCCTAATTGCTCACAAGTCATTTATTTTCTTCTGAGCACATAGTTACAGCATATTTTCTTGCCTTCATTGCATTAGGTGACACACCTGATTGATTTCTGGCTCGTGGGACTGATGAACACCAAATCCAGGCTTGGACCATGAAAGTTGTTATTGCATAAGTCTTTATTCTCTTTCTTCTTCCCCTACTGAGTAGACAGCCAAGGACCAAAAGAAAACTGGAATCATAAGATAAAAATAAGCCTGTACCATTGATATATCAGTTGGCAGAAAGTCCTCCAAAACAGGTAGTAAATCAGGAATGCCACTGCTGAACAATTGGAGAAAAAAATAAATCTGCATTGTGTTAAGTCATTGAAAACTTGCGGCTCTTTATTACAGTCCGTATCTTGTTCCAAATATATTGATTGTCATGCTAAGAGGAAAACTCGTGGCTTTCAACTCACGTTTTTCCAGATAAACTATGCATTGATAATGCAATGTGAAATCTCCTGGTTATTAATATTGACAAATAATTCAAACATTTAAAAATACTACATATTATAAACCCAATCTGTCTTCAAGACATACATTTATGCTTGTTTTATTCACAGTTTGTCATTCACCATTTCCAGAACACCCTCTGCATTTCTTGGCTTTCACATTTCTTCATGCTGATCCTTCAGCCTGGAATACCTTTCCTGATCTCTTTCTTCAGGGCAGACTTTTCTGATTCTTCATTTGGCAAGAGTAGTTAAGACTTTGCTTGGTACAGAAATTAAGAGTACTTGTTACATTATTAAATTCACTTAATAGATAGATTAAAGAAATGAAGATACATAAGTAAGGATGAGGTAAGTAAACAGAAAACTTGCCACAAGAAAAGGTGCTTACTTATTGGAAAGTGTGTAAAGGATAGAGAGACAAATACTGAGAGAGGCTGATGAAAGAAACAAGGAAATAATTGTAAATAATAATACAAAATATGGTATAGCCTTCCAGAGTCAAATCAACACCTCTTTCTTCATATTTTCCCCCTCAAATTAAAATCAGAGAGATATATGAAACTGTCAAATTTAATAATATTTTGTAACAGGAAACCATCATTAAGAAACATTTTTTAGTCAAAATTTACTGTCAATTTTCTGAAACCTTAAAGTAGGTTTGCACTGGAGAATGACAATGTGATAGTTTGTATATATTCTTATGCTACAAGAATTAGGGAAAAAAGAACTAATACAGCAATAAAATTTTAGGTAGCTGAACCCTGAAAAAAAGAGGACATATTTGGTACATTAAAGACTAAATTTTGAGCACTGTTGCCTATGGATATAGGTAATGCTAGCTTCAATCATGGGATTCCACAATATCTGTCTAAACCAATATGAAAAGAAACAGAGTTAAAGGTGAAACATCATCACATTACAAAAGGAAAAATTGTAGACAAAACAAAACAATCATTAATAGTTATTTTCTTGGTTACAAGTTTTAGCAATACAATATAGAAAGAGAATTGATAGTGTAAAATAGAATCATGTTGCCATTTTTACTTTATGTAAATAAATATAAATCAATAATTCACAAGAGTGACTATAAAATAGTGATTAC
>PVJX010037073.1:0-17181 GCA_004027295.1 Dolichotis patagonum | reverse complement strand
AGGAAATTAAAGAAGAAATTAAACAATATCTACAAGCAAATGAATATACAAACACACATTACCGGATTCTGTGGGATGCAATGAAAGCAGTCCTAAGAGGAAAATTTATTGTATTGAGTTCCCACATCAGGAAGATAAAACGAACACAAATAAACAACCTGATGCTACAACTCAAACATCTAGAAAAAGAAGAACAAGCCAAGCTGAAAGTCAAAAGAAGGGAGGAAATTATAAATATCAGAGCAGAAATTAATGTAATAGAGACTAAGAAAACAGTACAAAGGATCAATGAATCAAATAGTTGGTTCTTTGAAAGAATAAATAAAATTGATAAACTCCTGGCCAACCTTATTTAAAAAAGGAAAGAAAAAACTCAAATTCATACAATAAGGAATGAAAAAGTGAAATTACTACAGACTCGGTGGAAATACAGAAGATTGTCAACACCTATTTTGTAAATCTCTACTCTCATAGGTTCGATAGCACAAAAGAAATAGATTCCTAGAGACATATGAACTACTGAAGTTGGATCAGGAAGATGTAAAAATGCTGAACAACCCAATTTCTATTACTGAAATTGAAAATGTAATTAAGCCCTTGCCAACAAAGAAGAGCCCAGGCCCAGATGTATTCATTGCAGAATTCTACAAAAAATACAAAGAAGACTTAATTCCTACACTCCTCAAACTTTTCAATGAAATCAAAAGGGAAGCAATTCTTTCTAAGTCATTCCTGGAATCAAATATTACTCTAGAAAGAAAACCAGAGAACAACCCAACTAAAAACAGAACCATAGGCCAATCTCCCTAATGAGTGTAGATGCAAAAATTCTCAATAAAAATATTGGCAAACAGGATGCAGCAAATCATCAAGAAGATTATACACCATGACCAAGTGGGATTCATCCCAGGAATTCAGGGATGGTTCAACATACAAAAATCAATAAATGTGATTCACCATATTAATAGAGCCAAAAGTAAGATCCACATGATCATCTCTATAGATTCAGAAAAAGCTTTTGATAAGGTCCAACACTCATTCATGGTAAGAACCTTACAGAGAATGGGAATAGATGGTCATTATCTCAATATGTTAAAGGCCATCTATGACAAACAAACAGCTAGCATCATATTAAATGGTCAAAAACTGAAAGCCTTTACCTTAAAATCAGGCACAAGACAAGGATGTCCCCTGTCACCGCTCCTATTCAACATGGTACTGGGAATGCTAGCCAGAGCAATAAGACAGGAAGGAGAACTAAAAGGAGTAAAGGTAGGAAAAGAGGAAGTTAAATTATCATTATTTACAGATGACATGATACTTTATATAGAACACCCCCAAAACTTACTGAAAGACTCCTAGATATAATAAATAAATTCAGCAAGGCAATTGGATACAAACTCAATACTCAAAAATTGATAGCATTTCTATACACTAACAACAAAAGTACTGAGAGAGAAATAAGAGAAGCCACACACTTTACACTAGCATCCAAAAAAATGAAATACATAGGAATTAATCTCATGAAAGAAGTAAAAGACCTATACAGCAAAAATTATAATACCCTGAAAAGGGAAATCGAAGAGGATTTCAGAAAATAGAAAGACATCTTCTGTTCATGGATAGGAAAAACAAACATTGTGCAAATGGCCATTCTCCCAAAATTACTGTACAGATTCAATGTAATCCCAATCAAAATACCACTAACATACCTCATAGATCTAGAGAAATCACTCTTAAAATTCTTCTGGAATCAGAAGAGCCCTAGGATAGCAAAGGCAATTTTAAGCAACAAAGACAAGGCAGAAGGCATCACATTCCCTGACTTGAAATTATACTACAAAGCTACAGTAATAAAATCAACATGGTACTGGAATAAAAACAGACCTCAGATCAGTGGAATAGATTGGAAGATACAACCACAACCACACACTCACTCAACCACCTTATCTTTGATAAAGGGGCCAAACATGCTCCCTGGAAGAATGACAGTCTCTTTAACAAATGGTGCTGGAAAAACTGACTATCCATATGCAGAAGACTAAAACTAGACCCATTCTTATCACCATGTACTAAACTAAACTCTAAATGGATCAAAGGTCTAAATATTAAAACAGAAACACTAAACCTGCTGGAAGACAAAGTGGGTAAAAATCTCAAAGATATAGGGGTAGGAAGTGAATTCATGGACAAGAATCAAACTACATGGGAAATACTTCCCAGAATCAATAACTGGGACCACATCTTATTAAAGAGTTTCTGCACGTCAAAAGAGATTTCCAGCAGAGTGAAAAGAAAACCCACAAATTGGGAAAATATCTTCATGGACAGTTCCTCAGACAAAGGACTTCTGTCTAGAACTTACAAAGAATTAAAAAAAAATCAGACCCTCAAAATTCAAAGATCCAATCCAAAAATGGGCATCTGAAATGAATTACGCAGTTCTCAGATGAAGAAGTATGAATGGCAAATAAACACAGGAAAAAATGTTCATCATCATTAGTCATGAGAGTAATGCAAACTAAAACCACAGTGAGATTCCATCTCACTCCAGAAAGATTGTCCAAGATAGAAAACACTACCAACAACAAGTGTTGGAGAGGCTGTAGGGAAAAAGGAACTCTTCTGCACTGTTGGTGGGAGTGTAGACTGGTGCAAGCACTGTGGAGGTCAGTCTGGAGATTCCTCAAAAAACTGTGTTTGGAGGTCCCATTTGACCCAGCTATTCCACTTCTAGGCATATTCCTAGAAGATCTGAAAACATCATACCACAGTGATATATGTGCAGCCATGTTTATAGCAGCACCATTTGTAATAGCCAGATCCTGGAAACTACCTAAGTGCCCATCAACTGAGGAATGGTTAAAAAAGTTGTGGTATTTCTATACAATGGACTATTACTCAGCTATAAAGAATGATCACATTGAGATATTTATAAATAAATGGACATGACTTGAGACCATACTCATAAGCAAAATAAACAAAACTCACATGTGTAAATACCGTATAGTCTCCCTAGTATGACAGTTGGTAAGATTATATAAGATTTTATGGTAATCATGATTCCCCATCTCATAGCTTTGAAGCCTTTCAATGTTTTCATTCATCAGTTGGAATGGTTTTATCCTGTTTTGTTTGATTTTATTATACGTGATGCTATGAACAGCTGTTTTAAAGAGAACAAAACATTATGACAGATATTGCTGATTCAATACTGTCCTTCTTAGAAGTCCTACCCAGCTTCTATTCTTTTAGTTCCATTGGTTCTATCTATCAAATTGTGTCTTATTGGGATTTGAATATGTGTGAAAGTATAAACAAAATTTTTATTGAAAATGAAATATTATAGTACCCATTGATCATTCTCTGTTATTCGGTTCAGAATGCCCTGTAATTCTTTCATTCTTTGAACTGTTTTATACTTTTTTGTTATGTTTGATATTGTATTTGAAATTATGCTCAACTATTGCAGAGAAAGTTATATTGTGATAGCTATTGTTAATGTCCAGTTGTCTTAATGTTAAGTATTGTGTTGTCTATGTTGTCTGGTTTCAATCTCCTCTGTACTGACCCATTTTGCCTTATTCTCTTTAAAATAAAATTTTAAAAAAATGGTCTCATCCATACAACGGTACTACTCTATTGGTAAAATAAAATCACAGCCATTTTTAAAAGAAATTATGTTGTGATACAGCATTATTAAGTAGCCCAGGCTGACCTTGGAATCACAGCCCTTTTGTTTCAGCTTCCCACATGAATACTAATGCATCCTGGTGACCCTTTTATTTTTAAATGTTCCTCTATTTACAGTTGCTTAATGTTAGTCAACATGTAGTATATCTCCTTTTTATTCAAACTATTTATCTTCTGTTTGGTGATTATAATTACAGATAAACACGAATATATTAGTTGTATTTTTGTGATTTTGTTTATCTTCCATATCTCTTATTTGTTCAACTTTCCTTTTTGCATATTTTGGATTCAATTTTCTTAATGATTAAACATTGTTTCCCCTGTGGGGTTATTAGGTATGCCTCTGTTGTTTATCCTTAAATTAAAGTCTACTTTCAAGTACTTTTGTACTATTTCACTTACTATATAATAACCTTAGAAAACTGCAAATACAGTTAGTTCCTCCACTATGTTCTTCTATTATTGTAATACTTCTACTGCATAATGTTATTATAATTTGTATTAAATAATTGTTTTAAAGAGACTTGTACAATAAAATGAATCTTACTTTTATGCACATATTTGACATTGCTAATTTTTTAAATTTATTTGTACATATTCATATTTTCATGTGGTTATCATTTTAATTGCTTCTTAAAAATTTCTTCAAAATTTTAATCTGTGAGTTTGATATTTAAGAATTCATTTAGCTTATGCATGCTTGAAGAAGTATCACATTTATCTTTTTTATTTAAAAAAACAAAAAGAGGGTAGAAATCATACATAATTTCAAAAAAAGAAAAAAAATCAGTAAGAAATCACTAGTTGATAATTACATATTTTCTTCTTAGAAGTAGTTGTTCAAGTTATATAAGCAAAGCATACAAAATGGACATTCAAACAGTGAGACTAAAGCAGTTCTGTTCACCTATCCCACAAAATCTTAGTAATATGGTTCTGAATCCTACAAACTAAATATATATGTAGTTATATCCTTTAGAGTACTTTCTTTTCCTTTCATTTTTACAGTAACAGTAGTCAATTCTTGTAAACTGTTTAGAAGTTCTATGCATGCATCAATCTCTACATGTATACCCATCATTTCTGTATTAGAGGGAAAAACAAATTAAAATAAGACAACAAAACAAATTCCTAGAAAGACATGAAATGAAAAAGTCATATAGAACCACGATAGTAGGTGATCTTCAGTAGTTATTATGATGTCTTTTGCTATTTTCAATAGAGTTGTCTATATCATCCGGTATGGTATAATTGAACATAGCAGTACATAGCAATATTAATAAAACCAAAACATTGGAGATATTATTTGACTTCAAAAGCAGTTAATAATCAAACCAAAATGTTTCCTTTTAATTTCTCAGTTTTCTTATATTTTTTCACAATTCAGTACTCTGCTAAATACTAGGAGATCCCATGTGACCTCTCAATTCTTTACAGATTTAAGTTAAGCAAACATCCTGCTTCCAACAAGTACAATAGAATCAGTGATGTCAGAACAGTTTTTAAAAACCAGTTAACTCAGCACTATTATTTTGCAGAAAGAAAAAAGCTAAGTTGCAGAGTGGTAAAAACCTTTGATGTGGTTCATTCTTATATGCCCTGGAAGATCTAGAAAAAAGAATAATTTCTTAAATCTCAGAGCAATTTTGGTTGGGATCACCACTTTCCATCATGCTTGGCTCAAGACATTTTCAAGATTCATCCTTTTCCCATCCCCAAGTTCAAACAATTCTTCAAAGTCAGATCCAAAGCATGTTGAAAAAAGGATTATTACTGAAAGCCCAGAAGGTTTTTCACAGATATATGTTTGGTAGATAGTGAACTGTATATAAATATTCATGCAAGTACACATGAAAGCAGAGAAGATTAAAGATGGTTATGCATAGAGGAGGCAATATTTGCAAACACATTGTTACTTGAAGCTATATAATAGATTTTGGAAATTATAAGTCCCCTCATTTTGATTGGTCAGTCACCTATGTTTTGAAGTAAGAATTTTAGCCTGTCTGAAATGACTCAGTGGATATGGAGAGAGCAAGATTTTGTGGACTTCAATACAATACAAGAATAGGAAATTTCAGATCTCATCTCACAAACTTATCAATTTTGGTAATCTCTTATAAATGAAAATGAATTTGTGTTACCCAAAATATTCAGGTTAGAGGACCAAGCACCTCCAAATATCTGGGTATAGAAACATTGAAGAGAATGATAAAAAAAAAAATGCTTCAACTTTACTATCATGAATATTCCCCCAAGACAACATGGTTCAATGGTAAGAGAGATCTCCTTGTCCTGAGATTTATCTAATGAAAAGACACCGAATGTAGCATCTAGCTAAATAATTAGTGACCTCAGAGAGTGCACGATGCGTGGACGTATCCAATAGTACATGTATGCCTCCAGTGCCCCATGTATACCCCTGAGCACATGAGTCTCTGAATTGTTAATAAAGTGATATGCATTGAAAGATATCTTGAATATACTAGACAGGAAAAAAAGTATTTGATTTTGAACATTTCCGAAGACTTCTTTAAGAAAAATAAATAGGAGAATTTAAGAACCCAGAAAGAAAGTCCAAGAGTACAGGAGTCATTGCAACCATAGGAAAAGTTTGGAAGACTTAATGAATTCCTTACCAGGATGACTGATGAAGATCACTTTCCTCAAAAGACAGTAAAGTAATTACTAGAGAAGGTAACTGCTTCTTCAAATGTGACAATGCCACAGGACTTCAAGAAACATGAAAATTCATGGAAATATTCACACAAGAGACATAATATATCTGTAAATAATGTCAGGAAAAGGATATCCATGAGTTTCTTGACATGTTTTACTTTATTACCAGATCTTGTAGACACCAAAACCCAAAAAGTTGCAATTTTCATGTTATACAACAACTGCTAATATCTACCACAGAAAAAGCTCACCCATAGGGCAGTTGGCACTATAGAGGATCACCTCCATGCTTACATGCCAGAATAGTTACTAATCTGCAAAATGGAGATTAAACACTATAGCAGAAAATTTTCTTGTTTTCTTTCCAATTTATTCTTTCAAATTTAAAAGAAAATTCATATGTAGAGCACTGTGCATTTTGAAAATTATCTAGGATTTTTTAATTACTTGTATCTCAGAACTTCAAAAAACTTATGTCTTTTTCATGGACTATGTGAAAGAAGACACCTTGCATACTTGCTGCTTTGCACCGTCATCTTACTAAAACCATGATATGAAGGCATTATTGTATATTGAAATGCTTAAATGTATTTGAGTGCACAAAGTGGTACTCATTATGAATGGTCTTCTGACTTATGCTGGTGTTTACCTCTTTGATATATGTAGTTAATATTTAGAGGGTGAGAAGTAAATATAACAACCATAAATAGCAATTTTTTTAAAAAATCAATACTTTTGATATAATAACCACTGTTAAGAGCAATGGTAGATTCATTCTCATTGTTGTAGCTTGGCATACCTTATGCCATCTTGTGTATTTGACTAGTGCACTATATTTGACAAAAAAAGTGAATAATTACTTACAGTAGAATCCCATGAAAAAAGAAAAATGAGCTGCACCCACAAGAGAAAAGTTAACTTGCTCAACAAAGAAACAGGATACAGGTGTCAACCAAAATTAATATAAGATTCTAGCTAACTTTTTTTTACCAAGGTGTCTTTTCTGTGGTTTTCTGTTTAAAAAACTCTACAACTTTGCAGTTCGATGCCACTTGGTGGAACTTTAAAACAGGATCTATATGCCAGTGGTTGCTGATCTAAGCTAACAAAATTCCAAATTTATTAATTAGGCTGCTTGGATTCCTATATTGTTCATGAGCCCACATAACTTATCATGAGAATTAGTTATTTAAAAAAGAATATACAAACATGTTAAAGAAATATTAAATGAGTAGTACTCCATTGTACTACTCAGCTATAAAGAATGATCACATTGAACTATTTATAAATAATTGGACACGACTTGAGACCATTCTCTTAAGTGAAATAAACCAAACTCACAAGGGTAAATACCATATAATCTCCCTAATATGAGATTTGATAAGAGTATATAAGACTTTATGGTAAGCATGAGTCCCCATCCCACAGCTTCGAAATCTTTCAAAGTTTTCAATCATCAGTTGGAATGGTTTTATCCTGTTTTGTTTGACTGTATCATACTTGATGATATGAATAGCTGTTTTGAAGAAAACAAAACATTGTGACAGCTATTTCTGATTTAATATCATCCTTCTTAGAAGTCCTACCATGCTTTTTTTTGTTCTACTACCATTGGTTCTATCCCATTGTGTCTTATTGGAATTTGAATATGTGTGATAGCTCAAATAATTTTTTTCTTTTCTATCAAAAATGAGATATTACAGTACCCAATGAACATTTTCTGTTATTCTGTTCAGAAAGCCCTGTAATTCTTTCACTCTATGCATGGCTTTATACTATTGTGTTATGTTTGATATTATTGTGTTTGAAACTATGCTCAACTATAGCAGAGTAAGAGATATGGTGTTAGCTAGTGTTGATGTCCAGTTGACTTAATGTAAAGTACTGTGCTGCCTATGTTGTCCTGTTCTGATCTGCTCTGTACTGCCCCCTTTTGTTTTATTGTCTTTCAAATAAAAAAAAGAAATATTAAATGAAAAAAGCATCTCACTGTACTCACTCTTGCATCATATTTTACTGTAGTACGTCTTTTTCATTGTAGCATTCACAAAATGTGTATTTTTTCCAAGATCTCTTTCCACAAGTTGTTCTTATAAAATTACTTTACCAAATATGGATGTAGTTATAAACATTAAACAGATCTGGAGTCTTAAATAGTCAATAGTTACAGCAGCCACTCAAATTAGAAATTCACAGTTGAACAAACCAAATAGGTAAAAGATTTTGATTTCTATTGATATTAAGAGAGATTTTAATTCAAAATAAAATATTAAACAAATTTTGAAAAATTCTGATTTTTTACACAACTGTAAAGAAAACACTGTCAGAAAATTCTGAATCATAAAATGGAATAGAAAATTTTGAATCCTAAATTGTAAAATAATTAGTGTCAAAACTCTTGAAAGAAAATTCATTTTTGGAAATGAATGTAAATAGAAATTACTCTATAGTTTTTGTTCTGATTCCTTTAAATGAAGAAAAACTTTAATGAGGTGACAGAAAAATAACTCAAAATAACTGATTTAGGAGTTTAGTGAGTTAAAAATGACACAGAGATAACTCAAAACACTTAGAGTAACAACATATGAACAATGCTAGAAGTTCAAAAAAGAAATGAATATTTAAAAAAAAAGAACCAAACATAAATTATGGAGCTGATAAGTCTAAAGAATGTAGTGAAAAATGTGAACAACTGATTCTGTCAAACAGAAGATAGAATCTCTGAATAAGAAGACAGGACATTTCAAGTTAACTGCAGGAAAGAGACAATGAGAAAAAATGAAGAAATTCTGTGGTTTGTATTGGATCCCATCAAGTGAATCAGTTATGCCTTAAAATTGTTTCAAAAGTGAAAAAATAAATAACAAATTTATTTAATAAATAAAAGCTGAAAATTCAAAATATTGAGAAATATATGGACATGCAAGTTTATTAATACCAAGATAGCGAAGTATGAAAAATCAAAAGTATATAATACCAAGACATTATAATCAAATAATTAAAATAAAAGACAAAAAAAATTGAAAGAACCAAGAAAAAAGTGAGTAGCTGCATGAATGGAAATTTTCAGAAGCCTATGAATGATTCTTTCAGCAGAATCATTGCAGACTATGAGAGAATGCAATAATAAATATTCAAATAAGAGAAGAAAAAATCCTGAATTCCAATTATGAATATTATATTTACAAAACTTGTCTTTCAGAAATTAAGCGAGTTAGATTTTTTTGTAAAAGAATCCAAGGGAGATTAGCCAACACTGTACCAGTACTGAAAAAAATGATTAATTTTTCAAGTTGCAACAAAGGGATTATAATTAATAATCTGATATGCAGATATGTGAGGCATACATAATGCCAAACAGTCACAACCAACATAAATCTACACCCAGACATATAATAATTAAGATCCCAGACATACAGCAAAAAAACAGAATACAAAATGCTGTTAGAGAAAAGACACAACACATCTCTCAAAGAAAGCATATTAGAATCATGGAAGACTTTTCAGCACAACACTTCAAGTTAAGAAAAGTTTGTAGTGAAGTATTTCAAGCCCTAAAAGAAAACAACTTTCAACCCAGAATGATGTACCCAGCAAATCTGTCTTCCAAATTTAATGGAGAAACAAGATACTTCCATAACAAAGAACAGCTGAAGAAATTCATGTCCACCAAACCAACCCTAGAAAGAATCCTGAAAGACATTCTAGATAGAGATAAAAATGACCACAATCTCCAGAACAACATAAAGAAACCACCATGCTGGACAAGGTATTTTAAAAGGGAGAAAAGCAGGAAACCAACAATAAGAACACAACATGGCAAAGTCAAGCCAGTACATATCAGAAAGTAAATGGGCTCAATTCATCTATCAAAAGAAATAGTTTGACAGAATGGATCAAGAAACAGGATCCCACAATATGTTGTATACAAGAAACACATCTGACACAAAAGGAAACTCATAGATTAAAAGTCAAAGGATGGAAAACAGTATTCTATGCAACAGAAACCAAGAAAAAAGCAGGGGTAGCTATTATGATTGCAGACAAAGTGCCTTTCAAACCTAAAAGGATTAAAAGAGATAAAGAAAGCCACTACATACTTGTAAGTTGAAAATTACAAAGGGAAGAATAAACAAATATAAATATATATGCACCAAATACAGAAGCACCTAACTATGTAAGACAAACACTAATGGACATAAAAAAAATAATACACAAGAACACAATTGTAATAAGAGACCTTAACACCCCACTGTCACAAAGAGATAGATTAACTAGACAAAAAGTCAGCAAAGAAATAATAGAACTGAATCACACCTGTGAACAAATGCACTTAGTGGATGTCTACAGAGTGTTCCACCCAATCACATCAGAATATACATTTTTTTCAGCTGCACATGGGAAATTTTCCAAAATAGACCATATATTAACCCATAAAGCATTTTTAACTAAATGTAAAATGAGCAAAATTACCCCATGCATAATATATGACGATAGCGCACTAAAATTGGAAATCAATAGCAAAAACCCCCTGCAAAACCTGTATAAACACATGGAAATTAAATAGCAACATATGAATAACCAATGAGTTACAGATGAAATTAAAGAAGAAATAAAACCATACCTACAATACAATGAAAATGCAGATACAACATACCATAACCTGTGGGATGCAATGAAATCACTCCTAAGAGGGAAATTTATAAATAAATAAATTTATAAATAGTCACATCTTGAAAATGGAATGAACACAAATAAATAACATAATGCTATAACTCAAGCTCCTAGAAAAGGAAGAGCAAGTCAAAACCAAAGCTCATAGAAGAGAGGAAATTATAAGGATTAGAGCATAAATTAATGCAATTGAAACAAAAAACACAAAGACCTAATGAATCAAAAAGCTGGTTTTTTGAGAAAATAAACAAAATTTGTAAACCCCTGGTCAACCTCATCAAGAAAAAGAAAGAAAAGACTGAAATCCATGCAATAAGGAATGAAAAGAAGGAAATTACTACCGATCTCATTGAAACTCAAAAGTTCCTAAACACTTACCTTGAAAATCTCTACTCACATATGCTAGAAAACACAAAGGAAATGGACAGATTTCTAAGAACATATGAACTACCAAAGTTCAATCAAGAATATATAACAATTTTGAATAACCCAATATTAGCTACTGAAATTGAAAACGTGATTAAAAACTCAACAACAAAGAAAAGCCCGGGTCCTGATGGACACATGGCTGAATTCTATAAGAAATTAAGATAAGATTTAATGCCAATACTCTTTAAACTCTTCAATGAAATTGAAAGAGAAGCGGTCCTCCCTAACACATTCTTGGAGGCAAGTATCACTCTGATAACAAAACCAGAGAAATACCCAACTAAAAATGAGAACTAAAGATCAATCTTACTAATAAACATTGATGCAAAGATTCTCAATAAAATATTGGCAAATAGAATGCAGCAAATCATCAAGAAGTTTATACACCATGACCAAGTGAGATTTATTCCAAGAATACAGTGACGGTTTAACATATGCAAATCAATAAGTGGAATACACCTCATCAACAGAGCCAAAAATCAAAATCACATGATCATCTCAATAGATGCAGAAAAAGCTTTTGATAAAGTCCAGCATCTTTTCATGATAAAAACCCTACAGAAACTCAGAATAGATGCTATGTACCTCAGTCTCATAAAGACCATCTATCAGAAAACAGCAACCAACATTATACTAAATTGACAAATACTGAAAGCCTTCACTCTAAAATCAGGAACAATACAAGTATGTCCACTATCACCACTCCTATTCAATATAGTTCTGGAAATATTAGCCAGAGAAATCAGAGAAGAGGGAGAAATAAAAGGAATAAAAATAGGAAAAGAAGAAGTTAAATTATAATTATTTGCAGATGACACAATACTCTTCATAGAAAACTCCCCAAAAACTCCATTAAAAGACTACTAGAGATAATAAATTCAGCAGTGTTGCTGGATACAAAGTCAACACTCAAAACTCAATAGCATTTCTGTACACAAACAAAAACCTCACTGAGAGAGAAAGTACGGAAATACCAAATTTCACAATAGCATCTAAAAAAATGAAATACCTAGGAATCAACCTAACCAAGAATATATAAGAACTAATTGCTGAAAATTATACTACTCTAAAAAAGGAGATTGAAGAGGATATTAGAAAATGGAAGGATATTCTTTGCTCTTGGTTGGGAAGAACCAACATTGTGAAAATGGCCATACTCCCAAAACTGTTGTACACATTCAATGCAGTTCCAATCAAAATACCATTAACATGACTTACAAATCTAGAGAAAATATTCCTAAAATTCATCTGGTAAGAGAAGAAACCTAGGATAGCAAAGGTGATTCTGAACAACAAAGGCAAGACTTCCTGACTTGAAAGAATACTACAAAGCCACAGTAATAAAATCACCATGGTACTGGCAAAGAAATAAACCTTAGGATCAATGGAACAAATTAGAAGATGCAAGCACTACTACAAAGACACTCAGGCACCTGATATTTGACAAAGGGGCTAAACATGTTCACTGCAATTAAGATAGTGTCTTTAATAAATGGTGTTAGAAAAACTGGCTTTCCACATGGTGAAGACTGAAAATAGACCCATGCATATCACCATACACTAAACTAAAGTCAAAATTGATCAAGGTTCTAAGCATTAAAACAAAAACTCTAAATTTACTGCAGGACAGGCTAGGTAAAAATCTTGGAGAATTCGGAGTATGGAGAGAATTCATAAACATAATGCAAACCATACGAGAAATTCTTCCAAGAATCAACAACCAGGATCTAAATATTACTAACAACTTTGCATTTCTAAAGAAATCTCCAACAAAGTGAAAAGAAAACCCACAGAATTGGAAAGAATTTTAGTCAACAATCCCTCTGACAAAGAATTTATATCCAGAAATCATAAGAACTGAAAAACATCAAGCCCTCCAAATTCAAAGACCCTCTCTAAAAATGGGCATCTTAGATGAAAAAAAAGTTCTCAGGTGAAGATATACAAATGGCAAATAAACACATGAAGAAATGTTCACCATTACTGGTCATTTGAGAAATGCACATTAAAACAGCATCGAAATTTCATCTCACTCTGGAATGAATGGCTGACATCAAGAAAATAACTGATTAACAAATGTTGGCGAGGATGCAGGGAAAAAGGAACACTCCTCCACTGTTGGTGGGAGTGAAGATTTATGCAACCACTGTGGCAATCAGTATGGAGTTTCCTCAAAAAACTAGGATTGGAAATTCCATCCAATCCAGCTATTCCCCTCCTGGACATTTTCCCAGAAAAGTTGAAAATTTCATGTTACATCGATATATGTGCACCCATGTTTACAGCAGCACAATGTGTGATAGCTAAATCTTGGAAGCAACTAAAATGCCCATCAACCACAGAGTGAAAGAAAATAATGTGGTATTTTTATACAATGGAATACTATTCCTCTATAAAAAAGGATGATCTGGAGGCCTTTATAGGTAAATGGAAGCAACTTGAGAATATTGTCATTAGTGAAATAAACAAGACTCACATTAGTAAATACCACATTGTTTCTCTACTATAAAAAATAATAAGAACTGACAGAATAATGGAATCCAAAAAGTCTAATAGATATTGTAAAAGTGTAAAGGAAGGAAATTGCTCTAAATGATATAATGATACATATAGTGTGTAAAACAGATGACCATATTCCTAAATTTCTGTTAGATAATTGAATAGAAGAGTTTGCACTGTCAATGTTTGAGTGGTCAGCCACTTTTTATGCTTTGATTTTGTAACTTTAACAGCTATTGTTAAGATGAAAATATGTAAGGTATCAACTAGTTATTTTATGATGTTACTGGTTTTTAATTCTGTGTTCTACTTTTTTTCTCATTTTGCTATTTTATTTTTTTAATTTTCTTTTCTTTTTTTCTTTAAATAAAATTTAAAAAATTAAAAAAGTGACCATTAATAAAAGAAATCAACAAAAGGAAAACTACAAAAAAACAAAGTAATTAAAAATGTATTGAAACAATAAAAACAAACTTTATATAGACTACAAAAAAGAAAACTCAATAAAATTTGAAGTAAGGAGAAATTATCACCAATATCACAGATATACGTCATAATAGGATAATAGTATTAACAGCTATATTCAAGAATTTGGATAATAGAAAAGAAATTGATAAAGTACCAGAAGATTACAAAGTACCAAGTATGGACAATGAAGAAATATAAAATAGAAACACACCAGTAACATAACAAAATTCAGCAATTAATGGAAAGCTTCTTAACAAAGCAAACATCAAAATCAGAATGGTGTATTGGCAAATTCTATCAACTGTTTAAAGAAGACTTTTTTTCAAAATATGTATTCCAGAACTCAATTAGGATGATTTCCAGGAAAACGGTAGGGAGGTGATCAGCAAAAAAAGAGCTTCTCTGAGATTTCATGTACAGACATTAGAATACAGCAACATGGGGAAGAGAAGAATGAGGGATTTGGGTCCTCTGTATCCAGGAAGGATATGAAGTGAGAACTCAAGCCTATGGTGAGAGCAAAGAAAGAAACTTCAGTGAATAAAGAGGAAGTGACAGGCAGATCCCTCTCAGTGAGTGAAGACTCACTTCATGGGAGAGACAAATCAAACCTGCAGATAAATGACTGTTGCCCACCACACAGGCCTCCTTGGAGGCCAGTGTAAAGGAGCAGAAAATGCACAAGAGTCCAGTGGCTGGTGAGCTGTGCAGCTTCAGATACTCTATAGGACAGGTTAATGGACTAAGAGACATTTTGAGAGAGAAGCCAACTGAACTTAGAACTCAGAGCTCAGAACATCTGCTGGCTCCATCTTATGGCCTCCAACTGAGTTCAAGCAAACAGAAGATACATCAATTGCTGAAGGTTGAAGGGGACTAGTTCTAGGTTTGTGGTCAGAAAGCTGCCTGAACATCAGAGAAAACAAAGGTACAGGCTCACTGGGATTACCCATTACCCTATCATAAAGCTACTGCTGCTTTGCTGGGATTAATCAATGTGAATATGGACTATACCCATGTTGGCCACCAATGACAGCAGACACACACTATAAAGTGGGCCCTTTTCTGTTTTTCTCATTTCTTTGTTATTTAGTTTCTTTCTTCATTGTTTCTTCTTGTTTATATATGAATGTGAGCATGGTTTCTACCTTTTTGTGGTTTTGCTCTATTCTGCTGCTTTTATTTCATCCTTCTTTCTTTTCCTCCTGTCTCCTGCATCACCTTCCCAAAGTTTGTATACTCTTCCTTTGTACTCCAGCCTACTTCTAATCTCTATGTTTTCTATTATTACTCTACTTTTCATTCTACCCTTTTAAAATTTTGTTCCCTAAGTGTAAAAATTGTTATAAGGAGGGCTTATTTACCACATTCAACTTTTTGGTCAGATTTAGATTCACTTACATAACCACAAAGCTACTCCATATTGTTAAAAGTGGCAAATTAATACTTAATTTCACTTTGTCACTTTCTTGACAGTGTTTCATGCTATTGTTTTGGTTGACTGCACCATGCTAGCCAAAGAAACATAATTGTTATTCCTTGTAGAGCAAAACAGAGCTTGTCTAAGAGTCATAGAAAATTACAATAGGTCAGTACTGAAAAAACAGGGACTTGGCAAATCAGGCAGTAACCTCTTATGTGCAACTAATTGAAGAGGTAGGATCTTGCAACACACTGAAAACTCAAAAGCTAGCTATACCTGGAAGAAACCTCTGATAAGTAGTCATTTCTTAAAATTTCTCAATACTAGCAATAAAAGTATTCACTACAGGAAATTTAAAATCATCATTTAAGGAATTGAAGTAAAAAATACAAAATTATAAAGCTCTTAAATAATATGTGGCCACAGATCTCCAGCTCACCAAAGTCAAATCCAGGGTGTAATGAAGTGGAACAATCCAAATTCTTCTCACCTGGACTCTCTGAGATAGTAACAGCAGAAGTAACAAAAGAAATAAACAAGGCTCCATAAAAAATCAAATAAATAATTTGTCAGTTGACTACAGAGATAGCAATGGTAATGAAAAACATGCTTAATGACTCTAGAGCTGATACAGACAAAAAATCTAGAAGCTTAGGAAAATATGAATACTCAATATGGGAAAGAAATGGGATCCACAAAACATGTTTAAACACAGATCTAGGAGATATAAAATTCCATTGAATGTATATAGAGCAGAATGAGCCACTGTGAAGACAGAATCTCAGATATAGAAGACTGAACAGTGGTTATCAAAAATGAAAAGAAACATTTCTTAAAAACAAAGAGACCATCAAAAATGAACCGAGGTGCTGCTAGATATGACAGAGGAAACTAACATAAGATTGACTGAAATAAATGGAAAAACAGGACATATTGCACATGAAATAAAAAACATGTTCACAGACATTATGACAGGAAATTTCCCTGGCAAGCACACAAAAAGAATTTCACATTAAGATAACAAAGGCATACAGAACTGAAATTAGCCATAAAAAACAACAAACACAAAAGCAAAGAAACAAAAATAAACCAAAAACGAGGGGAACTTGAAGATGGCAGAATGGTAGGTAGCAGGAGAGAGACCCTCTCTGAGAGAGACAGTTCAAATGAAAGAATAAAACACCCCGGAGAGACCCAAACAGAGAGAGATAGACTATCACAATCCAGAAAGTAACTAAAGTGCAAAAACCCTCTCGAATATGAGGTCCTGGGGCTACTATTAGTGAAGATAAGATCAGGGAGCATGGCACTCTCCT
>PVJX010037072.1:0-17205 GCA_004027295.1 Dolichotis patagonum | reverse complement strand
CTCTCTCTCTCTCTCTCCCTCTCAGAAAAATCTTGCTGTGCACACAAATAACCTGGTATTTATTCTTCTGTTGGGGACAGGCACCCTCAGTCCAAGTGTTGTGAGATATTAACCCTCTCCAGAAATGGCCTGACACAGAGGAAATAACAATTCAAAATGCTTCTAAGAGTTTGTCCCCAATAATACAAGGACCAAAAGACTGTCTCAGTGAGCCCAGTATCCAGACCCTAACAGAGAGCCACTGGACACAGGGTTCCCTTTAGAAAAGAAGAAGACAGGGTTTGCAGGGATGCGTGCATGGAAATAAACTCAGGCTATGACACTTTATTCCCAGCTTTCAAACAGGACAAGACTAAGGAAAACGAGCAACCCATAGGCCAGAATTCAGCCTCACCTCTTCACATAACAGCCATTTAACTGAGCATACTGTTTCGGGGGAAATTTCCTTCTCAGATTCTTCGAATCGATGTGGAGAAAGCATACAGGTGCCTGGACAGGCCGGGAGTGAGCGCCTGGAGGGAAGGCAGGGGCCCCTCCCCTGGTTTAAATGAAGATTCCCTAAAGGGCCATAGGATGGGTGACGAGGATGGAAAGGAGAAACAGGAGCTGGTGAGAGCTGGAGACTGGCAATTGCAGGAACTCCCAGGGTGTCAGGGGGAGAATGGGGGCGCCAAGCCTGCGGGAAGCAGTGCAGGCCAGAGCAGCCCCGTCTCCCCACTCCTGCTTCGCGCCTCTATTGGCTGAGTCCTAGTCCTGGCACGGGGCTGAGGGCCCACCAGAGTGAGTGGACCTGGAGCAAAAGTGGAGAAGCGAAAGTGGGAAAGGCACCAGGGAGCGCGAAGGGAGGGGCACAGCCGCACCCAGGGCGACTCATCTCCTCCTTCGGTATTTGTTTCCTTCTAGACATATCTGCCTAGAGGCCCAGAGAGTGTGACAATCCATCTTTTCTTCTTCTCTGGCTTCTTGTGACTGTTAACAGTGGTACTTCATAAACTGGGCTGGAAAATGCCAGGCATTGCCAGGTTTTTCAACCCAAGTCTCCAAACTCAGCAGTATTCTGGGTTAAACATCTGGGATGTGCAGTGTTTACCGGAGAGAAACTGAATCCAGAACATACTGGTATAAGACGAGCGGGTGTATGTGGCCAAAGACATCGATCGGCCTGGTGAGGGGATTTTTCGACACAAATCTGTAAGATAAGGTTCTCTGGCTCTAACCGTCTTATCTCTCAAGTGTATGTTTTTCCTGTCTCCACGGAGTATGTATGGATAATGCACAAACCCTAATTGAAAGTTTGTGGTCACTGTGCTAGCAATCTTTTGAAGACGGATGATGAAGGGAACTGTCCTCTGCAGGGAGTCCCAGACTGCTGGTAGACCCAGAGAGCAGTCATGATTATCATTAGGGTTTAGAATTTGTCAAGTATTTAATTTGCAAAAGCAAAACCTATAGTGCATCATTACAAAAATGAAACAGAAAGTCATGGCCCACAAGAAATGTACATCTGGGCTACGTTCTGATCCTAACCTTATCCCTGCTTCCTCTTTTACAGTTTGACAGAAAATCAATCAATTTCGCATTGGGCATGGTTGAAAGAATGGGGCAAAGGATTCCTTTAAAGTGGCACCTCTCACTCTAACCCCTGCCTTCATTAACAGGAGAGGATGGTCCCCTCTACCTGGCATTTCCCTTAGCCTGGTACACCCTTGCTACTTCCTTTAATTATCATCAATTACCCCATTGTTTGAACCATCTTTTACTGGTTGAGGTAATATTGGTGACACTAATGTACTATAATTCATGGTTTTTTGGCTACTGTATGTAAAAACAAAGGATGAGGCTGGTTTGGTGGTCATTAGAATAGGACAGCTATGAGACATCGGTGGAGAACCTTAGCTGACAGTAGTCATGGTGGCAAAGGGGCCACACTTGTCATTTCCTTTTAAGGTGATGGCAGCAGAACTCATAGGCACATTTGATATGGAGTGTCTGAGGTCAAAAATATCCCAGACATTGTCTTAACATCTTAATAAAAGAGAACAGAACTTACTAAGGTCAGAAACTGGGGAATCTAGCAGGAACACGCAAGGATTTTTTTCAGGACATTTAAAGTTGAATATTCCATCCACAGGGTGATGTCAGAATGCACAAATCTGGAGCTCAGGGTAAAAAAAAAATCTATGAGTTCTCAGTTTCTGCAAAATTAAATAGTGGGGCTAGATAAGAGACAAACTAGATAGAGACAAACTTTATCAACAGAAGAGTTTTAAGGAATGAGCCCTGAAGGATCCCCACATCTAAAATTGGAGAAAAGGGATCAAAAAAGCAAATTAGTTTCAATGAGCCTCCAGTAAGGTAGAAAGGAATGCATGTGATGTCATTTTTCTGAGACTCTAAACTTAGGGTGCTGTGTGCCTCTGTGAGAGGGGGATCTGTGGTGAAGTGTTGCTCCTGCAAGTTAGAGAAAGCGCATCCTGGGAGCAATCCAGTGCATTCTCCCACCAAGCAGCTTCTTGGCAGCGCATATACGTGCAGGCAGCACGCGCACCCAGGCGGCACCCAGACAGGTACGCGGCCGTGTGCACACCTGTCTACCCACGGTGATACAGAAAACGGGTGCTTCCAAGCAGTGCATTATAACGCCAGCCAGTCTGTTTCACTTTCTGGAAGACCAATTTGACATTTCAATTACATGTAAAAGTTCAACCAAATACATTACTATCGAATATTTTGACAAGGTCTTTCATCCTGTGTTTGCACTGAGATTCCAGGAACCAAAAGCTCTACCCTAATTACATAAAATGAGAAACGAAAAGAGTATGCAGGCAACTTGCCTGCTGACTAATTGGACAGGAGCCTCGGATAGCTGAGCCACTGTAACTTGGTTACAGCATCAGGTATCTTTTGCTGCATGACACATTGTTCAATACTTGAAGACAACACTTATTCTCACACACCTAAGTGAGCCAAGGATTTAGATGCACCCCGGATGGATGCTTGGAGCTCAAGGTGTCCCAAAAGGTTGCAGCCAGTGTTCAGCTTGGGGCTGAACCCCTTCCAGACTCTCTTTATGTGGTTGCTGGTGACTCTAGGTCCTCTCTGGCTGTTGGTCAGAAGGACTATTCCCTGCAACTGGGCATCTGCACAGGACAGCTCACAATTTAGAAACTGGCTTCAGCCAGAGAGAGAGAGAGAGAGAGGAGAGAGAGAGAGAGAGAGAGAGAGAGAGAGAGAGAGAGAGAGAGACTCCTGAAATGGAAGCCTGCATTTTTTATAGCCTAATCTCAGAAGTGTCATCATTTTTGTCTACGATTTGTTATGCAAATGATGCTGCATACTTTACAAGGCAGTTATGAAATCCAGCCCACACTCCTTGGGGGGACTCTTAGGAAGGCCTGGAGGCAGGAAGTGGGGAAACTGGGGGCTCCCCAAGAGGCTGCCCCCAACAGGTGCACCAAAGATTTGCACTTCTGTATGTGACCTTAAAAGATCAAGCATCTCTAGTTTCACACATTCTGTAATCAGTTAGTTTACAGAAACCGAGGCTCCACACTGCACACATCTGGTAACTGGCAGACAATTGGGAAACAATTACACTCTATTCCCCACTGAAGTGATCTTTCCCTACATCTCATCTCAGCACAACACATTTCAACTGAGCAGCAGCCTCCTAGCAGGAACAGTAACTTGGCAATGTAGGTTATTTTAATGAACACTTTAAACTAAGTCCCCACCATCTGTTCTGTTTCCTAATTACGAACCTACTCTCATTTGCAGTTGCATCATTAAAAGCGAGATGCTGGCAAAGTAAGCTAAATGCTGTCTCAGTCGTCCCCTTGGTTCTAATTTTCTGAGTTGTGATATCTGAAGTCCAAGGCATTTCACTTCAGGAGAAAAAGAACACAAAATTATAGTCCATGCAGAACTCAAATGTATGGGATCCATCTCTTTTGCTCCCCTTTCTCCAATTCTCTCATTGAAAACAGGAATTCTCCTTAAGAAGTATTTTGCATTTCAAATTCCCCACATGTCTTTGGTAATTTTAGCTTGCTTTAGGGATAAGGGGAGGATTTAAGCAGAAGCCCTTTAAACTGGAATTAAATTCATTCGCATGCTGTAAAACTATACATCTCTCCTGTGAGTACAATGAGGCATTTTGCAGAATTTAACTCTTCAAACATAGTTTTATTTCTCAGCTTCAGGAGATGAACTTTAAGCCAAAGCAAGATATGCCAAGAGATGCTTAGCTTCCAAAGTGATCTGCCCATTCTAAGAAGATGGCACCCAGTGCTGTATCTCACTGGCTGTTAGCAGTTAAGAAAAAGTGGAAGCCAGTCATTGGAAAGGTCAGCTGTGTTGTTTCCCAGACAATCGTGGGCCTGCTAAGCACTGACAAGCTGCAGAGCAGCAGTCCCCAGAGCTTCTGGGGCTACTGTCTTACCTCCACGGAGCGGGTGGGAGAATGACTCACCACATCCATCCGCTGCTCCGTGACTCAGCCGTGCGCTCTCATGCCGTCTGCTATGTCAGGAGAGGTTTCTGGTTGGTGGACAGGTAGACAGCCAAGCCAGCACAGTGGATTTAGGTTGGTCCCTGGTCATTGGCTATCAAACTTATCGCTATTCAGAGAATCCAAAGGCGACTGGTCCTGTGATGCCGGGACTGTGCACAGTCCCAAATCGGGAGCAGTAAAACACAAAGGATATTGTGAGTGACCATGGAGGAAAATGGTCCTGACTACAGTGGGTCCTTTGTTCTTTTTGGCTTGGTGTTTCAAAGTGGTTTACACAGGTTCCCTAGTCACAGTTTAAATTTGCGCCTGAGGATGACCAGTCACCCTGTCACAGGAGGCCACATCATCCTCATTCTCTCACCTTCCCTGGAAGCTCCAGAAGCATGAAATGTGCACCCTGATCTTTCTAGTGGTGCTGCCACCTGATTTCAGCAGCAGTCAATTCTGTTAACATCAGATAAGAAATAGCACCGTAAGCCTGCTGGCTACGGGCTTCTGAACTTGCAGTTAATCAATGCTGAGCTTTTACAACACGCGCCTTTGGAGGCACCTGCGAAGTCTGTAGGAGGGGTCAGGACAGGACGTTCCTCACAGGAAGGATGCTCATGGCGGGTGAGGGACTCGTATTTCAAAGTAGTCAGGTGAAGCCGATGAGCCTTTCCACCAGTTTCCCATTGATTTCTCTCTCTTCCAGTGGGTGGTATGAAAGTTGCCTCCCTTTCATTCCTTCCCTTTTTGGCACAGAAACTAGATTTGTGCACCTGAACTCTTGTGAATATGTTACTCTTCACCATGGCCTTTCTGGAGGAGAAACCATAAGCGTGGCTGAGATTCAAGGTGGAACAAAAACAAATATGCACCCACCGCTAAATGGGTATTATCACCGGGGTGTTAAGGGTGTGGGAGAAATACACACTTTCCACTCTAACCAGTGGATATTCTTTGGGTAAAATACTGCGATTTTAGTAATCTCCTTAAAGCTCATTTCTGGACATTCTTTAGACTTAAGTGCACCTTTTCCCTTAAGTGCCTCTTTGCTCATCGTATTATGCCCTGGGAAGCATCACAAACTTTAAACCCAGTCACTGATTCTGTGTCTATTTGGAGGTCAGATGTAAAGTGTTTGAGGAGATAGAGCCCCAGACACAAGGTCCCAAGCCTGAGGACCTCAGCACATGGGCTGGTTTTCAACTTGAGAGTGCCTGACAGTGTGCAAGTTACAAAAGTCTGAAGTCTTTAGTTTTGTATATTGTTTTACAATTGGTAGAATTTCCCCTGCTCTGTCCTCTTTATGTTAATGGGAATGTGAGATAAGGAACTACCCCTAGGATCTAGCAAGAAGCAAAGTGATATTAGGACGGATCCTCATTGTGGAATCCTTAGGAATGTGCGGAATGCCCCAAGTTGTATAAATTCAGACTATCCCAAGTTGTATGATTCCAATTTTGTGACTACAGCCCATGAAATCATGTCTAACAACTCTAGAGCACTGGTGTCAGGAGGACCTGATGGGTGTCGTCTGACGTATTGATACTGCTCCACATTTATGTTAATGAGCAACTACACTGGATCCCATAGTTTGCATCCTTGTAGTCACAAAGTACCTACAGAATCTAAACAAAATCCCATTGCATTAGTAGGAATTGCCAGCACTACCAGTCAATCTCTACCTTATTAAATCTGTCTTAACTTGAAGGCAGCAATTGGTTCCTAGTCCTCACCTTCTTACATACATGAAGACAGAGCTTCCCAGTGTATCCTCTTCAGAATAGGGATGGTGCACTCTCCACTGCAGTTGGTAAAGTGACCAGGGCTGCTCACTTCAGGATAAAACAGGCTGCACCATGGCTCTACCAGAGCAGAGTGGCTCAGCAGGAGCATCCTGTTTTTCCAAGCCTCCCACACACACGGCCCATTGTCATGCATGCCTGTGGTCCGTGCTCCTCTGGATCATCAAAGGGCAAGATGTGCTCCCAAGCAGTGTTCAGGTTGGCTGGGTTCACCTCACTTGACCTGCCCCCCCCCAAGTGCCATCCTCTGTCACCATCCAGAGAGAGCAAGCACAGGCTTTCAGACTGACTAAATGGCTTTCTGCAGCTGAATGTTTAAGAGCGCACATGGGTACAATTAAAGAGTAACTGAAATGACAATAGTGGCTACAGTGACCTCTTTGGCTCCCATGTTACCATTTTCAGTCAGCGAAAAGACTTCCTTAGTTTTGACTACCCCACCCCGGCATGATATCTCTAAACAGGTTCCTGGGAAGCTGGGGTCAGAGAAAGATCAGCCTGGTGGACACCAAAGCCATTTCTCAAGTGCGCTGATGGCCAGAAGGCCTGCAGCTATTCCTGCAGTCTCTACCAGCGTATCAAGTAACTGAAGGCTCATCTGGACTTGCACCAATGCCCACTAGGGCTGGGGACGCAGTCCTTATGGCTTGCTGCTTTTTAATCAAGTGTAAACACAGAGTTCTGCCAAGAGCTTTCCTTACACAGGCACGGATCACTGGACTTCCAGACTTTTCCGTTAATAATTCCTTTTAAAAATATTACCTCCACAATAGCGAGACCCGCAGAACCTGTATTCCCAAGTGACAAGAGGAAAAGCTAAGTTGCAAGCACAAACATGATGAGTCATCTAACATTTAAATGGAAAATAAAATACCCCTCATTTTCTTAGTTGAACATGAATTGCCTTCTTCTTAGTGATAAATCATTGACCCAATAAAAGGAAAACATATTATCTTTATTATACATAAGGTCTCTGTTGAAAAATACTACAAATAGCCTGCAATATAAAAGATGCAGCTGCAATACAATTTGTTATTCTGGTTCTTTAAGTGTCAAAAATAAATATAAATATTGACAAGTTTTAGAACACGCTCATGCAAGCCATAATAACAGATTTTTTAAAATTGGGCCAGCTACACCGGCCAGAAATACAAAAATTGGGTGTGTTCAGAAAAGCTTTGGAACATGCATCCTTTAGTGGCAAATTGCAAAGTCATTATTTCCAATTTGGACAAATGACAGGGATGACAAACAGGTTCAGAAAATATTGGTGCTGTCCCTGGTTATGGCAACTTGGACCTTTTTGCTCATGGGTTCTCATTCATGGCTGGGTAGGCAGCCTAAGAAATGCCCAGACCGAAAGGAACTTGTAATGATAGCTGAGAGATGATTTAGGCAACAGATTTAACATAAGAAGCTGCATAATGAAATAATTTCTCTGAAGTCTCCAGAGCATAGTTGAAAAGTCTCATTAAAGCCCAGAGCAAATTATAGTAACATATTTGTTGGGATAAGATTTCAATCGCTTTCTAAAACTCATGTCTTAGTTACCTTTTTCATTGCCTGGACAAAATACTCCATACCCACAAATTAAGGGAGGAAAAGGTTTACTTAGCTCATAGCTTATAGAGCTTTAAGCCCATAGTCAGCTGGTTTGAAGGCAGAGGGGCATCGCAGAGGAGAAATAGCTCATGGTGTGGCAGGCAGAAGGCAGGGAACAGAAAGCACCAAGCAGCAGCAACAAGGAGCAAACCTGCCTTCCCTCTCTCCCTTTACAGTCCATGCGGACTATAAAGCTACTGATTGGTCTCACCCACACCCAGGTTGGGGCTTCCATTATCCATACCAAGAACTATGATAAACTAATTACTAGATTAATCCATACCTCTTAATTCCAGCATCACACCCTTAATCCACTTTCACACTTAGGTCTAGCCACCTCCCAAAGCCCCACCTATGATTGCATGAGGCTTTGGGAGGACATTCAGATTCCAGCCATAACAACACAGATGAGAAGAATCACTTCAGAGGACCCACTGACCCAGGGACATTTGCATGAGAAGCTGTCTTGCTTTTCTATCAGCATACAAATCACACTGCACATTGATTTTCTAATTTTTTTAATTTAAAAAAATACAAAAGAGGGAAATGATACAGAATTTCAAAAAATAATAGGAAATCAACACTAGTTAATATATCACATATTTTTATCTTAGAAGTAGTTGTTCAGGTTACAAGATTTAGACATGAAAAAATGATCAAACAACAAAACAATAAGAACACAAACTGTTCTTTTAGTAGTATAGTCATCTATCTTGTATACCTATACATTCACACAGATATATGTATACCTATATACATATAATCTTTTCCCTTCCTTTTCTCCTTTTCCCTATCCTACTTGTTCTTTTGAGTGCTTTCTTTCCCTTTCATTTTCACAGTATCTGTTGTACATTTTGGATGTTATGTCAAGTATTAAAAATAAGAGAACATGAGGGAGGAGACTAGTGAACCATCATGAGGGAGCCAATTTATAGCATTGGGGAAAAGCAGGTATATCTGTTATGATTCCATTTGTATTTTTCTGTTCAAGACATTTGTGAAGTTGGCTTACCATCTTCTCCCACATGACTATTAATCATACTCGTCAACTTGACTGGATTAAAGATGACTATCATAGCCAGGGATTTAGCTCAGTGGCATAAGTGCCTGCCTGGCAAGCACAAGGTCGTGAGTTCAATGCCCGGTACAAAAAAAAAACCCTATCATATTAAGAAACACACTTCTGGGTGTGTCTGCATGAATCATGGGGACCTGGTCTTGGGGACTATATCTGGTCCCTAACCCCTTCCTCTGTGGGCTCTTCCCCTGCCCCGCCTCCTGGGTACCATGAGCTTTGTTCCTCATGTTCCTCATGTTTTGGAGCCAACTGACCATGTACTGAAGCCTTGGAAACTGTGAACCAAATAAACCATTTCCTACTTTAAATTGTGTGTCATGTGTTTTATCCCAGAAATGGAGAAGCTGGCAATACATTCCTTTGTTCACGTTGAATCCTCCCAAGTAGAGTTAGAGTCTCTGTAAGGTATTACCCATCATATGCTACATTCCTTTTTCTCCCCATAACTCTTGAAAGCCACAACAGAGGAACTTTTTGAATCACTACTAAGCAAGCAAACAGTCCAAGTGAGAAAGCCAGTTACAATTTTATTTTATTTTACATTTTATTTTATTTTATTTTATTTATTTTTTGCCTTTTGTGCAGTTCAGGTTGGCCTTGAGCTCACTTTGTAGCCCAGGCTGGTCTTGAATTTGCAACTGCCCTCCTGCCTCAGCCTCCCGAGTGCTGGGATTACAGGCATGCACCACCACTCCTGGTTTAGAATTCTATCCTTTACAACAGAACTTGTAGAATTCTTATTATGGTGATATAATTTTAAAAATCTTGAAATGATTACAAAAGCTATTTTTATGGCTAAGAATAATTGTCCAATGTACACAAAAAGTTCTTAAAAAGAAACTACAATTTACTACATTAACATAAACAGACTTTAGCAGTGACCTCTGAAATAGGAGGGTTTAATAAAATGACAGTGACGCATAGCACTCTTCAGCTTTTCTGCTTCTGTGAACACTCACAGTGTCATCTAATAATCAGTATAGATCTTAAATGCTTAAAATGTCACCTATATCCTCAGCATTCCCACAATAGTTTATAAAACTGTTTAACAATGATTTCATGGTACCCGTGTGAAGCTAAATGGAAGAAACTGTCTGGAATTTTAATTATGGGGAGAAGCATCATATCATTTAATGTGACGCTCGGAGACATTTTGTACTTATTAATAACTCCAGGTGTTTTATTGCATTCGTTTATGATCAGAATTTTAGGGCTGCTAGCTGGGCTTACCGTGCTATTAGCTCAGTCATGACAAATCCCTGGGATGTCAGGGCTAATTGTACGCTCGGGGACACACACTATGGGGGAATGTGGTCATTTAGTCTTAGCTATCTACTTAGAGATTGTTCCTGTTGGTTGAGTAAAAATCATTTCTAAAACTGCTGGCTGATCGGATTAAACTTCTGCATTTTCATAAATGCATGCAGAGAGCTCCCCGGAGCCTTCTCCTGTTTACACATCAGTCTCCTTGCTAGCAGTTACCATACATGCAACTGTGGGTAGCAGTTGCCCTTTGGGTGAGTCTGTCAGTGTTTGGGGGAGTTTTCACTGAGCTATCTCTCTCCCAAGTGAGAAGCTTAGACCACATTCGGGGTAAGGGGAAAGGAGAAAACCTTTCTATTCTTTCTGCATAATTACACTATCCAGAAAACTTGAAATATATTTAGATGCCATCTGGCCATAGCTGTTAGTGCACCCTATATAATACTCCATGTACTCCCTTGATAACAGCACCATCCCCATAATAAAAGCTGATGGAGGGAATTTGGTGGCCTGCTTTGTGAAGGATTTCCACAGGCACAGATACTTTTGAATTCCAGACAAAATTCCCCAGACTCTGCCAAAGATTTGAGCCAGTCATCATAATTATACATCCCCAAGTATTTGCTCTTGCCAACAACGAATTAATGAGACGCTATTACTCACAGTCTTTGAATACTACAAAGTGAAAGCTGAAACAGGAATGAAATTATGATGAGCCTGAGTTTCATTATAGAAGGAACAACAACTTTTCACTGTTAAAAACAAAAGAAAGCTCATTCAAGCTAATAAAGCCAGGAAAAATGAGCTATATGTCTCCACATGCAGGGTCAGAGTGCAGGATCAGGGCGATGACGTAGATTAGAGCCATCTCTGGCCACCAGCAAGACATTTGCTATGCATCTCCCAACTGCCACTTGGACAGAGTATTTTCTCCCCGGGCTTCCTCTGCCACCTCGAGGGGACCACCTTCTGGGTTGAGACCTCCATCGGGCAATCGCTGCTTCTTTACACCATGCAAACCGCGCTAAAATAGAAACGTTTTCCTCAGGACCGAGTGATGTTTAACTGACTCTGCCTTCCCGTGGTGTGCTGCATCACTGACGTGGACACAGAGGCAAGGTGCTCAAGATAAAGTGCTGTACACCAGGGATATGGTTCCGGGGCACAGCGCCTGCCTGTCGAGAGCGAGGCTGTGAATTTGACTCTCAGTACCAAGCAAATGAACAAAACCTGCTTCCTAGTTCCAGCCAGCCAGGAGGAAGCCTTGAGAGTTAGGGCAATGGCTGTCTGCTCTCTGTGCTTTTCTTTCTTCCCTTTGGAGAACAGAGGGTTACACTACATATTCCATGATCAGAGACTCCTATGCCTATGTGTCTTTGGATGCTAGAAGGTGAACAAAGTTTCTGAGGTAAAAAAACATTGCAAAAACACTTACCATATGAAGTCAATAGACATTGTCTACCTTTTCATTGGCTGCACATCTATACATTATGTTATTATAGCTACATGTATACTGAGGAAGATGGATGATGGACAATAGAAGACAGACAGACAGATAAATGGATAGATGGATAGATGGATAGATCTAATACACACATGCATAATGTACAGTAAACACAGGGTCATGGTCCCACTTTTAAGCGGCCCACAGATGGAGGACATGCTGTGGCCCAATACCCTAGCAGGCCAATAATAGACACAGATATGAAAGCAAGTGTTGAGATCATGATTCAAACCCTCATTTTCCTGTTGGGGAATCCAAGTTAATAAAAATGAAAGCTACTGTTCATTTTTATAGATTAATTTCTTATACTGTGGTGTTTTTAATGGGCAGAGGCATTCTCTTTCATAGAAAAATACAATAATTTCTTAGATAACTTTAAACTAAATAAATCATTTCTCAGTGTATCTGACTGTCCAATTACCTACTGATTCTTGCAGAATCGCACACTCTCAGAGTCTAATGGGGCACTTCAGTCTGTTTACTTGCTTCTGGGCAAGACTTGCACAAACTGACAGATGTGTTAGGTTTGCTTCCAAATGTCTGCTTTTTTGGTTCATGCATTTAATGCTTTTCTAATAAGAGGTGATGGAATAAAAATTGTTTCTCACAGTTTTCAGGATAGCTGCTACTGATCGTATTCTGAAGCCACATTGAGCACAGGGAGCCCAGTGAGCGACAGGCCGCTTCATCGTGGGCTGCTGTCTAGTGGGCATTCAGGATTCTCCGTGGATGGTGGTGTCTGTGGCTCTGCATCCTCCTATGTGTTCTCCTAAATGAGTGCCCCCCTACTTCCTCATTGTCATTGTCCTTGCCATCATTTTTCAGTCTTTCGTGTCCTCAGGACAGGGATGTCCCCACCAGAAGTCAGCACCGTGCCACCCGCCAGGTCTCAGGGTCTCGCAGTCCTGAGCTCAGATGTCCCCTCCTCACAGTGGACTGATGACTTATGCCTTACTGTAAACAGGTGGTGACAAGCATGAGCAGATGCCACACTCTGGGTTTTGGACTTGTCTTCCCGAGCAAGTAACACGCAACGCCAGGCACTGGCAGCGGTTGCAGCTCCCACCAGGCTGTGGGCCGAGGGGCGCAGGGTACCATGAGGCAGGGTGTGCTCAGGCAAGGAGGCAGACTCATTCCATGTTGGCTTCTGATGGGTTTACCATGGCCTGACTCCAGGGCAAAGAAAAGAACATCTGTGTAATGGGAGAGGCATAAATTTAATGAAGTTTTTCAGTGGAGTTTCGTCTTACTGTTGCCATTCCCCTGGGCGGCCCGGCATTGTACTCATCTCCCCTGAGTAATTTATCTCTTCTGACACAGTCGTCCCTCCCCTGAGACTTGGAGCGCGGATGCACGGCCTGATCACACCATGAGAGGCTGCAGTGGATCCAGGGGATCTCGTAGGACACTTCTTGCTAAGGAAGATCAAGTTCATGATGTGGATGTGACCTCAGGTCCCAAGGGGGCTCCGAGGGCTGCTGCAGGCCTAGCCAGGCCACAGCGTCTATCTGAGGTCTCCTCCCCATCTGTGCTCCCAGACACTGCAGTCCCCCACACTTCCAGCAAATCCATGACCTTCCTACTCCCTGTAAATAAAGTCCTTTCTGCCAGATGCTGTTCGGTGGCTTGCAGTGAAGAATCTGCACTGACTCCTTGCTCTGTTTCTATTTTAACTACAAACATGGGGGAAAGTGGAAAAGTCTGATGACCAAAGAACTTGGAGCCAGCCTGCCACACCCCAGAAGGCAACTTGGAAGAAAGAATCTTGACACTGAGACTTGCAGGAGGAGCCGCAGTTGGGCACAGGACAGGGAGACCTGCATTCCAGGGAGATGCAAAGTGTCAACTTAACCGAGGAAACTTTGGAACATGCTGGGAGAAGTCCAGCTAAGGGACATCATCAAAAACAATACCAATTATCATAACCGAATTAAGTTTACAGCACGTGGCCAGGAACTACAGATAGTGCCAACCTACTGTTGAGTTTTTGCTAAATAATAAAAAATTAGACACCGCAGGCAAGGGACATAGTTTAGTGACAGAGTACTTATTATCATTCGAGAAGCCCCAAATCCAATCCCAGAATCCTAAAAAAAACAAAAATAAATACCAATAAAAGCCAGTTACAGGTGCTGAGGATTTAGCTCAGCTGAACAAATGCCTGTCTGGCAAGCACGAGGTTGTGAGTTCGATCCCTGGTACCAAAAAAAAAAAAAAAAAAACCAGTGACAATGCATCCAAAACAATATCTTTAGTGTGGTCATGGGGCCATGTGGATTCTACAAAGCTAAATAAAGTAAATCATTTACGCTATTGTCCCCCGCTGTGAGTTGTCGGGTATCATCAGTCACCAACCACCCGCACCCACGAGCTTACCACAGGGCTCAGGTATGTGCTTCTCCGGCTCTACTCCTGGATCCCAGTGCATTGCAGAGCCATGCAAGTCCAGACTTACTTGGGGAAAAGTTTCTAGAGACACTGTCAATCAGCAATGTTTCTCAGCAGATCTTGCTAAAAGAAACTTAAAAGAAATCAACTTGGTTTGATAGCCAAGAAAAAATTTAAGGTAGTGCTTCCCTCGTCCTCTTCCCTATCTTTCTCCTCCTCCTTCTCCTCACCGTCCTCCTCCCCATCTTCCTTCATTCCCTCTGAAACGAACCCTTAACGATTATTTATGAGCAAGATTCAAGATGAAGTCTTGAGAAAGGAAGAGTTCGAGGAGGCTTCTAGAAGGGTGGTGGGAGTACTGGGCATCTCAGCAGAGGAAAGCTGGTGGGTGCCGCCTGCTAAGGGCCAGAGCCCAGCACAAATTGCTGTGCCTGAGGTTGTGCCTGCTACCCGAGCCACAGAGCAGAGAGGAGATTTCAGTTCAAATTAGGAAAAGGAGTGCATCGTCTAATGTGTTTTAAAAATTCAGTTTAATAATTCAAATGAAGTTTTGCCCAATATGTTTCAACAGGAGGTTTCTATGGAAACACTTCATCCTGGGTAACAGACCCTAGCAGCCAGGCTGGCTCTCAGAAGCAGATACTGAAATAATAACAAGGAAACACACATGTTCTGAAATCGTCAGGTACACATGGCAGAGATTTATGCAAATATTGTTCCTTTGTGAGGCAGCTCCGTGTTACAGCGGGAGAGCGCGAGCCTTCTCCGCGGCCTGGTGGCAGCTGGCAGACGCTCACTTCTGATGGCACAGAACAAGTTGCCTCCAAAACGGGTCCATACCATGTCAATTAATTAAGACGCAGACACTCGGAACATAGAGACCACGCTCTTGAGAGACAAATCCTGACACGGGCATGTGTGCTAAAGCCAGTCTGTGCTTGTTGCGGGAAGGTGCTGGGAGAGAAGGGGCCGCTCCTCCCCAGTTAGTGCACTACCACCTGTCCTCGGCAGCGGGGTAAATAAATATTATCCCCATGATCTCACCTTTTCACTAAATCCCTACTACATTAGGGAGAATAAAGTCTGCCAAAGATCCCACTCACTAATCCCTTGATCCTGTTCAAGTGCTACCTTACCTGGAAACGAAGGTTCGGCAGAAAGAGACTGTAGTTATGGGTCTTGAAATGGGAAAATCATTATGGTTCGCTGGGTGGATTCAATGGGCTCACATGAACCCTCATTACCTCGAAGTCAGAGAGCTGGGATAGGACACTGAGTTGGCCCACCATGCCTGGCCTTGCTCATGGAAGGGATGGGCCACCTCCCAAAGGACAGCCAGCCTGAGAAGGTGGGACGCCCTCAGTGACAGCTGGCATGCACGTGGGCCTCAGTCCTGGGACCCTAAGCAGCTGCCACAGTCTACATGAGCAGTCCTTTCCAGAAAGGAAGGGACAAACCTGTCAACAGCTTCACGTTAGCTTAGCGGGCCCCGGGTCGGCCTCTGACCAGCAGGGTGGTGAGATGACAAATTTGTGCTCTTTGAAACTGCTGCATCTGAGGCAGACAGATGTAGCTAAGACTGAAATCTAATAGGTGTGATTTTCTGTGGGCCACAGGCCACAGACTCAGAAATGTAATTTGTTTGTCAAATAAAATACACTTTCTTTTCCTCCCGCCTTCGCAGATTAGCTGCTAGAAGCGAAAGGCTAGTGAGTGCGCTGGCCCAGGGCTACTGGCCTTCTATCTGGGGCTCTAGACAAGGCAGCCTTGCTCCTCCATGCTCACGCTCTGTGACATCACAGGAAATGCTTAGGCCCAGGGTGCCTTTCCAAGGACCCTGGCCACCGCACATGGCACTCTGGTCTGGCAGAAAAGGAACGCATTGTTTAGGGACTCTCTCGCTATCCAGAAGCTTCAGCTTTGGAATTCATCTCTCATTATCACCTTCCGAAGCCTTCAATTCTGCCCCATGGTAAAGGCTGTGAACACAGATAACAGAAAGACCAATTTCAGCCTAACCCTGAGCAAAGATCAAAATAACAAACTGCTTGGACATACACTGTGCGTGCTGAAGTAGCTAAGTTCGGGGTCTCGCCACAGGGATAAGAAAGACGCAGTGGCCCAGCATTTCAGGATCACGTGCCTATGAGAAGCCATCTCCGTTGGTTGGAAAGTTCCAGGTGTCTCTCAGCGAGGGCCTCACGGACCTGCCCCTGGGAGCACTGGCAGCTCCATGCCTGAGCTGCTTGCGGGACCAGGCTCCTCCATCGCAGCCTCCGCTCGTCTCTGGCTGGTGGCTCTCAGTACTTTTGCATCTTCTGGGTTGTATTGGGTTCATCCTTGAGGCAATGACCTCATCTCTCTCACGATCCTCTTTCAAATTCAGCTCAACCTTGGGGTCGAGATGCATGAATACAGTCTTTAACAAGTACTTATGTCATCCTAGTGCAAATCCTCACATTGCAAGGAGCAGGCTTTTCAACTATGAAACTGAAATTTCCAATTATTTTTCTTATTTAGATTTCCTTTTATTTTACCACAAAGATTCACTGGGATAATAGTAATAGAATTTGTCTTTTACTTAAAAGATACTGGTTGGCAAAATAACCAAGTCATCATATGCCCACCTGGCAGTGAATCTGCACAGCTCCTCAGGATCTGGAGGCCCATCTTCCCTGCCCTTCTCCCAGAAGAGGTACGCCAGGGGTCCCCTGCTGGGGAACCATTGCTCAAGGCTGGGTCGCCCTTATACCAGTCCATGGTTGAGGGCTTGACAGGTTCATGGGAACAAAGGGGTGACAGGCAGATGGTGGCCGCTGTTCTTCCTCCAAATCCCAGCAGATGCTTGAGCAGTGCCCTGAGTTAAGGAAGGAAGCCCTCATTTGGTCACCCCATGGTTTCGTGGTCCACAGGGAAGCCCGAAAGGACCCCAGAGTGAATGAGTGAAAATTTTCCCCAGGAAAAGACTGGGTCATGCTGACTGCGATGCCCAAGCCAGACACCTGGGATTTGTGAGTGTGACAAGTCCCTGCTGCAGAATCTGACTGGATCTACTGGTGGGCTGAGG
>PVJX010037071.1:0-17225 GCA_004027295.1 Dolichotis patagonum | reverse complement strand
CCTTTCCCCCTCCCCTCCCTCCCCTCTCCTCTCTAGTTTGCTCTAAGGTGTCTCGGCTTCCTCTTCAGCATTGGCACACAGCTGGGAAGGACCCAAATTCCCCCTCAATAGTCTTTTTTGTTTTTCAAGCACTTTGAAGATCTGGGAATCACAAGTTCTCTGTCTCTCTCCTCTTCCTTTTCACAGGGCTTGAGTGATCCATTTGCGGGTCTCTAGGGGTCTTTCACCCTCTGCTGACGCGCTCTGCCTCCTGTTTGCTGTGTCTGTGCCCACCAACTGCCTTTCTTCTTGTTCTGGTCCCTGCTGAGCCCCTCAGGGAACTTTGCACTTCAGAAACTGACTGTCTGGGGGCTGGGGATTTAGCTCAGTGGCTTAAGTGCCTGCCTGGCAAGCACAAGGTTGTGAGTTTGATCCCCAGTACCTCCCCCCGCAAAAAAAAAAAAAAAGAAACTGACCGTCTGCACCCAGAATTTCTTTCTTTTAAAATTGTGGTCCTGGGGATTTAGCCCAGGCTCTCACCCTGTCCTCAGCTCTTATTTATTTTGAGAAGGGTTTTGCCTAAATTGCCCAGGCTGGGCTTGAACTTGGGATCCTCCTGCCTCAGCCTCCCAGAGTACTGGGGTTACAGGCCTGCCCCAATGTCCAACTTCTATTTACCTTTACTTTTAAGTGTCGCCTTGTTGTTAGTAAGTCACTGCTGTCACACTGTTCTTCATTCTTTTGGCATTGCAGTTCTTTGAATGCACTTAGACTTGCTGATTTAAAGTCTTTGTCTTTGACCGTTTTCCGTTGCTTGCTTTTCCCTGTGTGCGAGGTGTGCTTTCCCCTCCCTTGGTGTCTGCTGAGTTTTCCCCACTTGGCCAGAGCTTTCAGGGCAGTCAGGTGAGAGCTCACAGCCCTCTCTGGGATGGTCCTAGGGTGCGTGGGATCTCGAGATGAATGGTTTTCATGTTTGGTAGCAGCAAAGCCTCCTGTGGGCTGTGCCTGTCCCATTTTAAAAAAGCTTTTCAGGTTGGACTTTGCTGGCCCCACTGGGATTTTCCCTGGGAGGTGCTGGTCCTGATAACAAGTGTGGCAGGGACAGTGCTCACCCTGCGGAGACCCAGGCGGGACTTTCCAGGTGGGACTTCCCAGCCCTTCTGCTTCTGCTGTCCACACCAGCTCCTGGGCTGCCAGGGTGGACAGCTTCGGGCTTTCCCAGCTGCTCCAGGACCAGGGGTGTGGGTCGGAGATGGGCGGGGCCGGTGACAACCCTGAGGAGTTGTTTGGCTCGAAGCCAGACTCCTGGAAAGCTGCAGGCTTGAGCTGATTCCACAGTGCTGTCCAGGTTGACCCTGACCCTTTTCCCAGCGTCTCATTGTCTCCTCGCTGTTTGTGGAAGAGGCGTTGGGAACCCCTTTCCTGCGGGCCCATTGGAGCTTCCTCCAAATCGGCTTTCAGGGTGCCTCCTCAGGTGGGGTGGGAGAGCCGGCAGGCAGCGTCCCCCGAGGCCAGCGGTTCTGTCCTCAGTCACCCTGTTTCTGTGTCTGCAGCAGCACAGGTGTGCACCTTTGACACAGCTGCTGTGTTGCCCGCGTGTCGCCTGCTGACCTGCTTGTGTGTGTGGCTGTGCTGCGGGGCGCTGGGGGTCTCTGCTGGTCATAGGCAGGTGCTGGGGGCTCTGAGCGCCTCTGTCCCTGCTCTGCTGCCCTAGGTGTACCGAGCCAGCGGGCCGGACGGAGCTGTGGGCCGGGGCCAGAGGATCCACCTGCAGCTGTGGGACACTGCTGGCCAGGAGAGGTGCGTGGGTAGGGCCCGGGGGAGGAGTGCCCTGCCGCCTGTGTTCTTCTGTTCCCTTCCACACGGCAGCCGTGGGCAGCCTCGGGTCCACCCGCTCTGGCTCCCCCAGAGCCGTGCGCAGGGCTTTGGTTTCATCTTTCATTAGGGAAACCGAGTCCGTGTGGAGTGTGTGGCCCGATCGTGGCTGTTGTGTGTCACCCTGTGCTTGAAGCAGGTCCCCGATATCATGCTATCTCATTGGTAGCTACTCGGTGCCTGTCTCTGAGCCTTAGGGCTCTTTACTAAAACACTAGTTGAAAATGGTCACGGAATTGAATTGCTGAGTAGCTGGTGGCTGGCTGACACCCGCTGCTCTGCAGCTGAGGCCCCGTCGGGCTGGCCCAAGGGACGCCCTGCTGTGCTGGTGGACGATGAACCTGCCGCCGTCCAGCGCCGCCTGCCCAGGCCTCAGGCTCATAGGCCGACCCGGGAGCCCCCCGCCCCGCACTGTGCGCCCCTCTGCACTGCCTGGACAGTGACCTTGCCCTGTGTCCGCAGGTTCCGCAGCCTGACCACGGCCTTCTTCAGGGACGCCATGGGCTTTCTTCTGCTCTTCGACCTGACCAACGAGCAGAGCTTCCTGAACGTTCGCAACTGGATTAGTGAGTGCTGCTCGCCCGGTGCCTCTGTCCTTGCTGTCTGGGAGGAGTGTCTGCCTCGAAGGGGTCTTAAGGGGACAAGGTCTCAGCAGCCCGGGAGGCTGAGGCAGGAGGGTCATGAGCTCGCCCAGCCTGGGCAACTCAGACTTGGTGAGACCCTGTCTCAAAAAATAAGAAGGGCCGAGGCTGCGGCTCAGTGTCAAGGTTCTGGGTCAACACTGGTGCCCAAACGAGACGAGGACGAGATGCAGTTTGCAGTCCAGGCCCAGGGTGACAGAGTCCCTGCTGCGCTAGGGCACAGCACTCTGTCCATCGCCTGCGCAGGCTGCTGGGCACGGGTGATGTGCACCCCAATTCGCGTCACAGGAAGTGCAGCCGGGGTTGGCACTGTGTTCACCTCCTGTGGCCCCGGCAGACACCGGCTGGAGTCTGGGATCCCAGCTTCTCTTTTTCTGTCTAAGTAACAAGTTAGACTCTCTGTACCTAGAGGTGTGTGTGTGCCTGTGTGTGTGTTTATCTCTGTGTCTGTGTGTCTGTCTGTCTGTGCATCTGTGGAGCTCACAGCCACATTGCTCAGAGCCTGAGCCCCACTGGGCCTGCTCCTTGAGCTGGGCTCAGGGTGGCCTTGGCCACCTCTGTCCTGGCTCCTCCCTCTGTGTCCTGCAGGGCAGGGGGTGCAGGGGTTGCTGGTGCGGGGACTGCACCATGGTGGACAAGGCAGGGCAGGGCAGGGCAGGGCAAGTGGGTCTCCCCGTCCAGGCCCTTGCTTCCTGCAGGCCTTCCGGTGGACAGTTTCCACACCTTTCATGGCGGCCCCAAGTGGACATCATCTCCTTTGCATGTCCTGCCTGTGTCTTGTTCCCCTTACCTTTCTCCACATCCAGCTCATGCTTTTTAAACTGCCAGGAGTCTGCTTGTTCTTTGACACCTGCCGCCTCGGAGGGGCCCGTGGGAGGAACACTTGCCCCTCAGGCCTGACCCCTTCCCCTGCCTGCCGGCCGCGTCCTGGCCGTGGAGTGAGTCAGTGGTGAGGCCTCATCTCCAGGGTGCGCTTCCAAACACCCAACTGGCGTGCATTTACACAAGTAATTCACAGCTTAGCAGAGAAAAGTTAAGAAAAAGCCTCTTAGACTCTGGACTGAGTGAGCTCTGCTGTCCCTGCCAGGCACTTGCAGAGGCCTCCGAGGGTTGTGTCTGGGTGGCTTGGTCCCACGCCTCCAGGGGCCCTGCCTGCCGCCCACCCACAGCTAGGGCAGGGCCAGGAGTGTGTGTATCTGTCAGACCTCCCCGGAAACTGAGGCAGGCGGGCGGCAGCAGCCTTCCCCGGGGGCACAGCTAGTGAGCAGCAGAGCTCTTCCAGCTGTCCACGAGCATCCATGGTGTCTCCCGTGCGGCATTTCTCTGTCTGCAGGCCAGCTGCAGATGCACGCGTACTGCGACAGCCCGGACATTGTGCTGTGTGGCAACAAGAGTGACCTAGAGGACCAGCGCGTGGTGAAGGAGGAGGAGGCCAGGGCCCTGGCCGAGAAATACGGGTGAGAAACGCGGGCAATGCCGCCCAGAGGGAAGTTTCCGCGTACACGTGAGCGCGAGAAAGATGACAAAAGATGGAAGTGAGGAATGAGAGCAGAAGCCTCTGCCTGGCCTGGGGCCTGGAGCACCTGCCCTTCACGCAGGTGCGCGAGGTGGCAGGAGCCACAGCTGCCGTGTGCCGTGTGTGACCCTCTGGGGTGTGGTCCTGCCTGCTGCAGCTCCTGGGCTCTGCAAGCATGGCTGTGGGTGCAGCACCGGTGGCAGGGTTTCCTCCTGCAGGTCGCCAGCCACCGAGGCTCGAGGCTCGTAGGTGACCTGCCAGGAGTGGGGCGAGCGTCCCGGCAGGCACCCACACGTCCGTCCTCCCACCAACACGGGGAGCAGGGAGCGCAGGCTGGCGGGTGGCTGTGTGGCTCTGGAGAGGGTCCAGCCTCCCCCACCCTGTGACTGTCACATGCTGAGGACGTGTGCAGTGATAGTAAGAAGGAGTCGCAGAGCCGGTGACCCACGTGAGAAGGGCAGGAGGCAATGGCGGCTGCGCGCTTTCGGATGGCACTGGTTCCCGGCCACTGCTGGTTCCTGGTCACTGCAGCTGCAGCCCAGGTGGCCTGGGGAGAGCAGCAGGGGCCAGGTGACCAGCAGGCTGTGCTGCAGGGACAGGATCTCTTGTGCGTGGCACAGGAGCCCCCGTGAGCCACACAGGGAAAGGAACATGCTGGAGGAGCCACGCTGGTGAGGGGACTCATCCTGCTTGGTGGGTTATGTCCACAGTGACACACTGGTTTGGGGGTACTGGGACAGGGCTAGGGCCGCCTCTGTGACGTGGCTTCATCCACAGAGGGCAGCTGTGACACTGAATCCTTCCGTGGCCCTTCCTTTGGAGTTGGGGGAGTAGAGAGGCGTACCGGGGTGACTGAGTGTGATGGCAGAGTGTGTCTCGTGTGTGCTGCTTGTGGCCAAGGCCTCGGTCTCTGGAGTGGGATGGGAACCCTAGCCCTCTCGGCACAGCTGTCCCTGGGTCACAGCAGGGGCTCGGTGTGACCCTGAGTGGATGAGACACAGGGCAGCGTGGTGTGGCTCTCACAGCTGGCCTGTTTGCAAGCTCACCGGCCTTTGCTTGGCTCAGTGGATGGTGATGGCCCCTCAGTGGGCTTGGCCCTCATGATTGGCTGCAGCCAGGCGTGCAAGGCGGACGCTGATCCCTGGCAGCCAGTGAGAGGGCCGCTGGGCAGTGCCGAGGTCGCCTTGGTTTGGATCCTCCTGGGACCCGCTGTCTGAGCCAGGGACAGGGCCTCCAGCATACTTGGCGTCGCTCTGAGCACCTTCCCCGGGGGGCCCCACCTCCTAGTTTTGGGGAGCGGATCGCAGGAAACAACCCACTGGGCGCAAGGCGAGGAGATCGCCGCGAAAAGCTGCAAAGGACGCAGCCCTTCTTGGTTTGAAGCTGTTTATCATTTAACCCTTACGTTAAAATTTGTGATTAGTCTACTTTCAGAAAGCATATTAGAACGAGTGGTCTGCGAGTACTGCAGAAGGCTAGGAAGCTGCGCGGCTGTAATTTTCCCCAGACTTTTTTCCTGTTGGCAAAGCTGCTCTGCAAGTGTCCCGTTGGCGCCACCATGTGGACGAGGGGGCCACATCATCTTTTCTGTGGCTAAACCGAGGACGATTGAGGCTGAGCGGCAGCATGTCTCACCCTCGCTACCGGGAAGGTTGAGGTCGGAGATTGCAAGTTTAGATCGGCCTGGGCAGTGCCGTGAGACCCTGTCTCAAAATAAAATGGAAAGGCCTGGGCTGCAGCTCAGCACGTCCTGGATGCAGCTTCCGGTACTAAGAGCGGGAAAAGGGCACCGGCGCGTGGCCGCCCGCGCTCCGAAGTCAGGCTAAGCCCAGGCGCACGTTCCAGTCCTCTCCTGGGAAGGGTCCTCAATCGGGTCCTCTGGGGACCTCATCCCAGCCCTCCATATCCGCACAGCTGGGTGCGGTGGCATGGACCCTGCCACTCGTTTATTCTCACAGAAGCAAAGCCCGACTGCTATGAACACTGGTCTTGTGGTCCTCCTGCCTCAGCCTCCTGGAGTACTATGATTACAGTGTTTTGCACCACCACACCTGGCTTACCATTTTTCCTTAAACGTTATTTCTTTGATAATTTTCTGTTTATATCCTTTGTCTATTTGTGTATTATTATTTTAATTCACTTGAAAAATTATCTGTATGTTCTGGATATTGGCTTACTTGCTGGGCATATGTAGCACAAGCATGTATTTTGGGCCATTATAAATGTTTGGTACCAGGGACTGAACTCATGACCTTGTGCTTGCCAGGCAGGCACTTATACAGTATTCATTTTAAACTGCGTTTATAACACATGCAATGGTACCAGAGTGTTAATCATATTACTGAGACTTCAAACTTTTTTTTTTTTTTTTGTTCCTGGACATTGAACTCACGACCTTGCGCTCACCAGGTAGGTGCTAACTGAGCTAAATCCCCGGCCCCAAAACTTTTTCTCTATATTTGAGACTTTCTGTTTTAAGAAATTCTTTTGTTCCTATTTTAAGAAATTCTTCCTATTATCATAAAAGATAATCTCTAATGTTTCTTCCTAAAAGTTTTCAAATTGTGCTTTTCCTGTAGAGAAATTTAGAATTTTCTATACCAAGCATTAAATTTTATCCAGGTGTGGTAGCACATGCCTGTAATCCCAACACTCAGGGCTGAGGCAGAAGGATCACCATGAGTTTGAGGCCAGCCTGGACTACATAATAAGATCCTGTGTCAAAAAAAAAAATCCAAAAAGATGAGCATGGTGACGCACTCCTGTAATCCCAGCACTTGGAAGGCTGCGGCAGGAGGATCATTGCAAATTCGAGACCAACCTGGGCTACAAAGTGAGCTCAAAGCCAGCGTGAACTGTGTAGCAAAACCCTGTCTCTAAAAGAAAAAAAATTCTTAAAATGAAAAGCATGTACTCTTAATTTATATATATCATGTTCTCCTTCAATAGAAAGATAATCAGATTCAATTTTTGGAAGTGGCTGGGATTTCTAGTTGAGCTGTCACTGCTGTGAGGGGCACAGTGTGGGTCATTCTACTCACCTTTGACGCCCTGGGGTGGGCGATGTGTGTCTGCCCTGCTGTCTCACTGAACAGTTGAGGTAATGCCCCGCCGTCTCTCCCCCAGTGTCCCTTACTTTGAGACGAGTGCTGCCAACGGGACGAACATCAGCCCCGCGATCGAGGCACTGCTGGACCTGATCATGAAGCGCATGGAGCGGTGTGTGGACAAGTCCTGGATCCCTGAGGGTGTCGTGCGCTCCAACGGCCACACCGCCGCCGACCAGCTTGGCGAGGAGCGGAAAGGGGGGTGTAGCTGCTGAGCCCTGGATCACAGGCAGCGTGGCTGCCACACGTGGTCGTGAGCTCGCAGGCAAACGGCTTCTCAGCACCCCTCAGACCTAGTAAGAAATTGCCCGCTTTTTAATCGTAGCAGCTTTGTGGATTTTTCTTGAAGGTTCAGCCTGAGCAGTGGCTTCCGAGGCCCAAAGTGCCTTATGAACCCTGGGCTCCAGGGGCAGGGACCAGGCAGGCGTCTGTCACACAGGGCACCTTGGACAGGGCTCTGTGGCTGGTGCCAACACAGGCAGGCCCAGGCTCTCCTGTTAGGAGATGTGATGCGACAGCAGTGCTGAATCCAAATTTAAAGCCAGCGCCGAGGTGACCTTCCAAAGGTAATGCCACCTCAGTCATTCGCAGGTCAGATGAGCACATGTGCACCTGGCCCATGGGCGTCTCCTGTGGTGTACACGGCCACCCAGCGGCCCCAGCGGCTAGGCTGCCGGGACCATCGGCTCTCTGTGGCTCTGTGGCGCAGGGGAACACTTGAGTCTGGGGTGGGGTTATCTTGAGGTCCTGTCAGCCTCCCTACTGTGTTCCTGTGACCCTGAGAGCTGAAGGGAGGTGGAAGTCCACCATGGCCTGCGTGGTCAGTCGTGTGTGGCAGCACTGGCCTCAGCTCATGAGCGGCTGATCTGTCCCCAGCACTGCACTCCCTGTTGGAGTTCACAGCATAACTTTTCCATTCGAAACCCAAGGGTCAGTGCTGGTGACAGCAGTGCCACTGCCGAGGGGCAGAGGTCCGATGCCCACAGGTCTCTAAGCAGCCGCCTGTGCTTGCTTGCACTCAGGGCAAGGACAGGGCTGGCCCGTGGCCGCTGCTCATGGTGCCTCCAGGCTGCCAAGGGTTCACGGCAGAGAAGGCTATGGGTGCCGTGACGTTGTCTGTGAGGTCCCAAGTTATTTCATTTAGGGGAAATTCTTATTTATTAAAGTGGCTTAAATAAAGTCAGTTGAAATTTCCAATGCTTCAGTGGTTATTTAGGAAAAGATGTCTCTCACTGTAATTTAGTGAAAACTCAAAATGAAGGTCTCTTATGACAGCAGGTGTTCAGAACTGTGGTTAGAAAGCTGCAGGTGTCTGGCAGCTGCTCCTGCACGGCGACTTGCACCTGGCTTTTTATTGAGCTCCTGTAGGGTTCTGACTGCTGCCCTTTGCCACTCCTCTAGCAAACTGAGCCGTGAATACTGAGATTTTATGTTTTCTGTCTTAGAAATCTGGGCCCCTTCTAAATACCAAGCAAGTTACTGAAGCCCGTGCTCTGCGCTGTGTCATGTGGTGAGGAAAAGCAGGCGTTTCAGAGACAGGGCCAGGGTCATACATGGTGCCCTGCACTGTACTGAGACGTCTGCAGAGTGCGTGCTGACTCCACGGGTGTCCTTGTGCAGTGAGACCTGCGACAGTGAGTTACCTTTCTGTTTCCAAGAGCCAGGAGACAGCTATGGGCCCACCTGGCTGTAAATGCAGGGTGAATAAAGGTCCATGTGGCACAGTACCCCAAGCTGCCTTGAGTTATCAAAAAAAAAAAAAAAAGACCTGTCTTTTTTGAAAAGCATTTGTTTAATCAAAGTGCCATATTTTTATGTTAGTGTTTTTCTATTTACAAGCCTGGGTAAAAAACGTGTCATGAATTTTGTGCCAATAAAGCTATAATTAAAAAGGTGATGGCGTCTAACCAGTCTTTGTGTGAACATTTTATTTCCTGTCCCTGTCATAGTAACAGGTGACACCAGGTAGTTCTACTAAAGGACCCAAACCTCGGGACACAAAGTCCACCACTCACACGGGGGCCACACAAAGTGTTCTGGACAAAGTAACCCAAGGTCGGGCTGGGGATTTAGCTCAATAGCTTAAGCGCCTGCCTGGCAAGCACGAGGTCGTGAGTTCGATCCTTGGTACCAAAAAAAAAAAAAAAAAAACCCACAAAAAAACCCCAAAGTAACTCAAGGTCATCATCTATTTATGAGGCACTATCAGCCTCTGCATTGGTTGATACATTGTGTCAACTTGAGTCTAGACGCTTCCCTAAGCACCTCAGCAGTTCTACATACTAGGGTGTAGAGGCGGGGTCCTTACCCCATCATACACACAAACCAACAACACACTGGCAGTCTGCACCCTGACTCTGGGAGGCGGCCGCCGGGGGCGGGGCAGAGGCCGGGGGCGGGCGGGTCAGTGGCCCTGCGCCTGCGCCAGTGGGCGAAGCACCCGCAGCGCCTGGACTGCCTTCCCCTACTCAAATAGCGTCACTTCCGGTAGCGGCCGCGTCACGTCCGGCACCGCCTCCTCGCCTCCTCTTCCGGCTTGCCACTAGGTCGTGCGGTTGGAGCGGTTCCGACATGCGTATCGAGAAGTGTTACTTCTGCTCTGGGCCCATCTACCCCGGTCACGGCATGATGTTTGTCCGCAACGACTGCAAGGTGAGAGGCCGAAGTCCTCTGGTGTCAGCCTTCGCGTGAGGCGGTCTCCTGGCGGCGTCGCGACCGGACCCCGGGGACTGTGGGCGCTGGGCCGCTCGGTACCGGGCCTGCTGGGGACACCTCGCCTCCGCGCTGCTGGACGAGGAGGGCGGAGGGTGCGGTGCTGTCGCGGGGGGCGCGCCGTTCAGACCCGGTAGAGTCAGAGGAGCGGGGGAGGGCGAGCGTTGGTTGTGCAGGAGGCCATGCTCGGACAGGCTACAAATGGAAAACACCGAGCGCCGCGTGGCGAAAGCTTCAGTTTCCGCTGACAGCGGCGCGCACGTCCCTCTGCTTCTCAGAACCGAGCTCACACCGGTGCCCGATTCAGGACCTGGGCCTGGTTCCCCGGCTGTGCTGGGGCCAAGCCTGGGTTTGACGCGGTAGTCTCAGTGTGCTAGAAGTCAGCTCTGCCTCGGCGTCTACCTGTGTCCCGGCCTGAGGGCGTCGCCTGGTGGGGCGCAGGGTCCCGCCGTCCCGGAACGGACCCGCAGGAGACTAACCCGCGATTGCCACGTCGGGTCTGATTCTCCTGGGGCGCCACGATTCTGTGCACGGCCTGGTTGTCCCTTTTTGCCTGACGTTTCTCCGCTGGTGCTCGGGATTGCGACCGCGGCCCCGGGCCAGGGTGCTGGGGGGACACGTTGGAGTGGACCGAAAGCCTGGGCTGGCGGGACCTGGGTCAGCCTGCCCAGAGAGGAGCGGGGACGACCAGTAGACTTCTTATCTGATTTCCAGATCCGGATGTTCTCAGCTTTGTTTGAATTTTCCATTGGATGGGGAAATTCTGCTGTTCCCTAGTAGTGGACCTACTGGAAGGGAAAACAGGACCATAGGTCTTTCTGATCTCTGAACACCATCCTCGCATGTCTGGAGGGATTGGCTAGAAATATGAGGCTCTCTTTGAATGTTTACTTTTGTGTTTGTTTTACTGCACATTTTGCTTCCATGAGTCGGTGGTGTCTGCCTTCTTTCTGTTCCCCTCTTGTATCTTCCAGTCCAGATTAGGTGCTGGTTGTTTCTGTGACCGCCTAACTCAAGATTCAACCCTAATTCTTGTAGCCTTTGTAACAACTTTAGCGGAGCTTAGGTCAGAGTTAGCACAAGTGCCCTGTAATTTCACATACTTTACAACAGGAAGAACACATGCAGCCTTGATAAGACTTGAGTTTGTTGAATTAGTGAAATGACAAAAGCCTCAAAGAAGCTGAGGCCAAGGTGTTAGGTGTGTGTTGCTTCCTTGGAGACTGGCGTGGTGGGGCCAAGTTCAGGGGAGAAGGGAGCCTGTGAAGCTTCCCCTTGTCACGGTCCTCCTCGTGTAGGTTTAGCTGCTTCCTGTTTCTGTGTGAGTTCGTACATTGTACATAGCTTTACCTGGCCTGATCTTTATTTTTCTTGTTGCAACGTGAGACTGTCATATTGTCAGACTGTTGTTCATGGGGTACCTGTTTCAGTTATGCCTATGTCCCTGTCACTTGAGTACAGCACCCGGCCCCCAGATGCTTTTTCAGTGCCCATCGGATCCCGTCATCGCTCCAGTGACTCTGGTCCATTCAGACCCTGCAGGTGCTGTTACGAGTGGTACCTGTTGGGTACTGACCCTGGATGACATCTCACTGGCTGTTTGGTGTCTTGAAGACCAGAATGGGCTCCGACCATCATCCGATAGATCTCAGAAAGGAGTCTGCCTAGGGCTTCTCTGTTAGGTTCTCAGTGTTGGGTGCTTTTAATTTCCTTTGAAAAGTAATAATATTTGGGCTGAAATGTGCAGATAAAGGTTAATGATTTCATTACTCAGGGAGACTTCATTTCATGTGAAGTGGGCTCAGGAATAGACATGCTCTCATTTAGGTCGCTCAGGTGGTCTGGACCAGTTCAGATTATACTGTGATTAGTAGGTCCCTGTAGAACAAAGTATGTGCAATGAGTGTTATGATCTATATATCAGTCTATATAGGCTTACTTAGTTTAAGATGTTTGTACTCTTTAACCTGTTTTATTGGGTGACCCTTTGTAGGTATGACACCTACTTTTCTTTGTGAAGATCCATAAACGTCAAAGAATTACCTTTCCTATTTCCCCTAGTAACATACACAAATTTCAGTGTATTCTAAGACATTACAAGGTAACAGTGTGCAGTTCAGTTATTCTGTCACACATCAATTCAGGATGGTGTCGTGAGCAGGTGGGGCTTGCGGGTAAAGCCCATGATCGTTTCTCAGACTTAACAGTGATTTTCTGTCTGACAGGAGTAACAGCTGATGATGGAAAAGTTTTCAGTGTTGACTCTTTAGTATTTTAACTTACAGGTGTTCAGATTCTGTAAATCCAAATGTCATAAAAACTTTAAAAAGAAGCGCAATCCTCGCAAGGTCCGGTGGACAAAAGCATTCCGGAAAGCTGCCGGCAAAGAGCTGACAGTGGTGAGTATGGTTAGCTGTGGGACAGTTTTTATGTTTCAGAATTTAATTTTTTGCAGGTGGGAAACTGTCATCTAATTGACCATAACGAGGGTTCCTGTGACATGGTTGTGAGTGCTTTATTGAATTTGGCTATGGAAATAATCTCATCCTCACACAGTCCTGGAAACCATCATTCTGTAGACTTTCTGTTTTATTTATTTTTTCTATCTACCTACCTATGTATTCAAAAAGGAAAAATTTCCAGTTCAGTTTTGTGATTTTTCTTACTCTTAAAAAAGTTATGTCTTGCAAGGAGGATCCTTGCAGTGCACTTGAATGGATTGGGGTGAAGTTGGAATTGTTAGTCAAGGGTTTCAAGACAAAGTTAAGAGATTAATTGAAGGGTTCCTGAAGTTGTGCTCAGTCTGTGGTAGGCTCATTGATAAGCTCCCAGATCGCCTCCGCAGGACTTACTCTGAGAACTGAGGTTGGTGAGTAGGTTGGTGGTCAGAGGGAGAAGAAGTGGGAAGTTGGGTGCAGGGCCCCTGAGCGTGTGACTGTCACTGGATGGATGGAGAGGTCTGTCACAGCTTTCCACAGTTGGGTCCGGAGCAGGGAGAGGAAGAAAGCTGCAGTGCCACCACCTTTCCTGAGGTCTCCTCTCCCCGAGCCCAGCCTTCTCCTGTCCCTGGGATTCTTCTGCTTCTTCAAGAACAGTGCTGCCTAAGTCTCCTGTCTGCCCTTCAGCATGGATTAGGATTACATCCTGCTGTCCACTGGCAGAAGCTGTAGGAATTTTCCAGAGGCCCTTGCCTGACCCTCCTAGCTAGAGCTTTTCAGTGAATGTAGTGGTGGTTTGGATACGGCTGGTTCCAGGTGGCTCCGAAACCCGGGAGTCCTTGCAGCTGCCGTGTTTGCAAGTGTTAAAATCACAGAGCATCACCTGTCAGCAGCTGGAGGGGTGTGGATGTGTGGAGGGGACCTGCAGCACATGTGACCAGGGGTCCAGCCCACAGAGCAGCACCCCATTTGTTCAGCATGTGTGGCTCTGCATGCTTGCTCTGACAAAGCTCAGGTGGAACTCACAATATTCTTGATGTTCAGCTGTTTTACATCTGTGGAAAATGGCAGTTTTGTGTGTTGGACTTTAATGCAGTTTTCTGGTTGCATCTGGCCTGGGATGGGTTGGGAGCCCTTGCCCGTGTGTAGGTGATCTCCGTGGGTGAGTGTGGCCCCTGCCTCTCCATCAGCCCACGCAAGCAAAGTTCTCAGTGCCAGTGTGTGCGGAGGGGGAGAAAGGCTGGGCACCTGCGTTCTCAGGAACGCTGAGGGATGCTCACAGGAAGGAGGTAGTTGAAGAAACACATGCTTTCGATTTCTCTTACCAGCCCTCTGCTTCTTGCAGGATAATTCATTTGAATTTGAAAAACGTAGAAACGAACCTGTCAAATACCAACGAGAACTGTGGAATAAAACTAGTAAGTCACAGAGAATTCCAGGGATCTTGAGGAGGAGACTGGTGGGGAAGTGACATCACTTTACACGTCAGGAGTTGTGTAAACAGTTTTTTACTTTGAGATTTGGCTTTTATTTTGCCCTCATTTGAATGGCTGCATTTCATGTACATCTTTGTAGTTACCCTAAATGTTCAAAATTGGGGATACATCCATTATAAAGATAATGTTAATGTTATTAGATGTGAAGTATCTATACAGAGATGTAAAACATGCAGATATCAGAAACAAAGAGGAAATACTTCTGATGTGATAAAAGCCTAGGATGCTTTCTAAGTTTAGTCACTTAGTTTAGAGATATAGGCTGTTTTCCATGGACTTTATACAATGTAGTGCTGTGATGGGGTTTTTTTTGGTTTGTTTTTGAGAAATTGTCTCACTGAATTGCCCAGGGTATGCTTGAACGTTTGCTTTCCTTGATTCAGCCTCCCAGGGTTCTGGGAATGTGGGTTTGCACTACTGTACCTGGCAGTTCGGTGCTTTATACTTCAAAAGGGTGGCACTTAAGATGATCATTATGGGGCCGGGCACAATGGCTCAGTGGCACAGAGTCTGCCTGGCAACTGCAGGGTCATGAGTTTGATTCCTGGTACAAAAAACCACAAACATTCTAACAGAACTACTGAATGCTTGATTCAGGTACGAATGAAATCGAAGGCAGTGGAAATGAAAAGCAATAATATCTAGCTCTTTTTTTTTTCTAAGCAGCCAGAGGCATAAGTAAGTCCTGTATGTGGTCAGTCTTGGTCCCCCAAGCTTGTGGACCCCAGTGTGCAGTTCCAGGCTGAGGCTGGGCCCTGCTTGCCTTCCTCCTGGGCTGCCATTTTCAGTGTTACAGGGCATAGAATGCCCTGAATCTGCCCCTCTCTGTGGACCTCAGTCCATGTCCCTGTCCCCATGTCCCCAGGGCAGGGGACTCAGGGTAGAGGCTGCAGGGCTTTATCATTGCAGGGTTTGGTGCCATTGCAGCTTTGCTTGTCATCCTCGCCCTTACTTAGAAATCAGAGTCCAGGCATGGAATTGGCTTTCCTACAAAGCTGTTGTCTATTTCTTAAAGTTTTTCCCTTAGTTTTTAATTAGAGACAGAGTTAATTTCCTAAGAACACTTGCTTTGTTCAGTTGATGTGACAGGGAAATAATGACTCTTGGCTGTCTGAGTGTATCTAGGGCAGTGGCCACACCACGTGGCTGTTTGTGTCGTGGAAAGCCTCGAGAGGTCCAGCAGCACTGCCCCAGCAGCCTCGAGGCACTTGTTCTGATAGGGCATTGTCAAAAGGTCCTGAAGCTTGGTGGGGCCCCCTTCCATGTCACTTCAGTTTGACTTTTCTCTCCTTCTGTTGCCCTGGCAGCCTTGGCGCTGTCTGTGTGGCCCCCCGGTCCTGGTGGACGTGCACCTGCTCCAGTGCCATGTGTGTGGTGCGCTGTGCTGTGTGTGCCGTCCTGTGTGTCCCGGGCATCTTGAGGGCAGCCTCCACGTGGCTCCGTGCACACTCTCAGGCCCTGCCCCAGGTGCAGCCCCACCCTCCAGAGCTCCCGAGGTCGGCATCTCCTGGGGTGCAGCTCGCTCTGGCTCCTTGGGTCGGCTCCTCTGCCCCTCCGTATACTTGCAGGAAGTCCGAAGAAGCGATGCGCTCTTTGTTCTTTTCTGTGCAGATGCTGTTAGCCTTTTTTATCGGGATCCTAAAAATAGACTTTTTGAAGATTTGCTAGGTATTGGCTGAGCCAGCAGTTGTTTCCTGAGAGTTACACAATTACTAAGATTTGTCATAGGGTTCCAAACAGCTCACTGCTCTTTTAAGAGGTCAGTTCATCCCAGACCTCCACCCTGCGTTTGCTGGACTAAGATGTGCTGTGAATGCAAAATGCAGGCTGCACCGTGACGAGTTAGGGTAAAGCCCAGAGTAAAACATCCAGCTAATTTTTTGTCTTGATCCATGTGTTGAAGTAACAGCATTTTCAATGTTGAGATCAAATATCATTAAATTTCCCCATGTTCCTGTTTACCTTTTTTTTTTTTTAAATCCAATTACTAGATAGTTTAAAAGTTCACGAGTGGTTTGCCCTGCATCAGATTGCACTGACTCAGATTCTTGGTGTCTGTGGGTCAGTGTCTGCATCCTTCTCTCCTGGGAAGCCGTGAGTGGTTGGGCTGAGGACTGGGCACAGAGAAGGGGTTACGGGGTTCTTTCCTGCGGTGCTTACAGACCCCATCCCGGCTTGTGCAGACAGGCTGCTCCTGCCGGAAGGTCTGTCTGTGTGTACGGAGGTTGCAGACCAATAGCAGGGTTCGCGCTGGTAATCCAGATAACTCTGTAGAACAAAATTGGAGAAGCATTCATCTGGCTTAAGGGAACGTTGAGCAGTGGTAAACGCTTTTGCAGTAGACATTGAAGTGATCTTGTGAAAGAGAAAGTCAACATCGATGGCAACGAGAAGCGCTTGCCCTGGATTTCTCTACTGGGGATCGTTTGGGCATAAATTGTTTCATTTATATTTGTTTCTAGACTAGTGAAATGTTTGTTAATGTGCTTGTTGATTGTAGTCCTCCTGCTTGGTGTGTAAATCTGGATAAACTTGCTAATTTTGATGAACTTCGGTTACAGTTGATGCCATGAAGAGAGTTGAAGAGATCAAGCAGAAGCGCCAGGCCAAATTCATCATGAACAGGTACGAGTGTGTGCAGAGTGAGCATGAGGGGGCACTTACCTTGGGCACCAGAGGTGCGAGGTCATTTCGCAGGGTCCCTAGATGGGTTTGCCTTGCGATGTCCACTGGTGGGCGTGAGTAGGGCCTGTCGGCAGGAGTGCCACTTGTGGGTGTGTCCTTGTCATGTGCCGAGTCAGGAGGGCCGCAGTGCCACCTCACAGTGAGCCCTGACTCTTGGGCTCAGGTGGTGTCTCCTGCCCTTGGGCTGATGCCTTGTGACTCTGCCCGGTCACCGTGGTGATGGGTTGCCCAGTGGGACTTGCTGGTCTCATCCTTTCTTGGCATTTTGTAGTTGACGTTCCTGTGTCAGAGCTGCCTGTTACCAGTTTCCAGTCATTCTCTGTTGTATCTCTGTACGTTTGTGGGCCCTCGTGGTGTTTGTCTTCCTCGCCCTGCTCTGAGGTCCTGACTGGCCTGCGTTGGGCCTGTGTGCTGGACATTCTGTTTCATTTCCATCATTCCTTCTTGGTCTGTAAGTCTTTGTCATTTCATGGCTACCAAGCGCCCAGGCTCCTCCCTGACCTCATTTCCCTGTCTGAGTCTGGAAACAGCTCAGGGCTGCTGTGAGTTCGAGGCCAGCTCAACTACAGAGCAAGACTCAAAAAAAACCACATATGCACACAGATTTCCATGATGCAAGGAAGACCCAGACATTTCAGTCCACGGTAGCGATGCCACAGACCCTGGTTTGCGAGGCCTGTTGGTTCCTCATAGTCCCGCTTCCTTCAGTCAGCAGATCAGAGGACGAGGTTGTGTTCAGGCAGATTAGGACTGGAGAGTCGCTGAATTTACTTTAC
>PVJX010037070.1:0-16729 GCA_004027295.1 Dolichotis patagonum | reverse complement strand
GAGACTAAAAAAATAGAATTATATTCACTGAAATAATAGCAGAACATTTCCCAAATCTTGGGAAAGATCTATAAACCCAGGAGCAGGAGTTTTAAAGAAACCCAAATAGACATAACTAGCCAAGAATATCTCTATATACCACTGTTAAACTGTCAAAAGTACCAGAGACATGCTATTGCAAACTGTCAACAAAAAATGCCAAACATTTATAAATGCAAACCAAACGTTAAATAACAACAGCAGATTTCTTAGCATAAACTCAAAGGTACAAGAAGACATAGTAACAGGTACTTCAAGTACTAAAAGAAAATAACACTGACTTAGATTACTGTAGCTGATAAAGTTATTCTTCTGAGAGTTAAATATTTCAATATTTTAAATAAAAATCTTTGGAGATAAGTGTCTCAGTTACTTTCCTCCTTGCTAAAACAAAATACCCAACACTCAATTAAAGAAGGAAAGGTTTAGTTTGGCACACAGTTTGTAGAGGTTTCAATCCATAGTTAGCTGGCTCTAAGGCTGGGTAGCTTAGGAACGAGACATCACAGAGGACCAACAGTCTTCTGAGTACGCAGAAGGCAGCAAAGCAATGAATGAGCAGGCCAGCTTCTTTCTGTCCCTTTATATTCCATCCAGACTACCTGTCTTGTGGGTGGTGCCAGCCACACCCAGATTGTGGCACTCTTAATCACAGCATACACACTCTACTCCAGCCACCTCAAAAAACCTTACCTAAGACCACGTAAGACTTGGGGAGAACATGGAGACACAAGATATAGCAGTAAATATAAACTAAAGGAATTAATTATCACTGAACAAGCATTACAGAAGCTACTTAAGGTAATCTCACATGCAGACAAGGAAGGAAGAAAAATACAATCATAAGGCAATGAGAAACAATAAACCTTACTAGAAAAGTAAACAAAAAATAATTACTAAAGAATTAACAATGATTAATTTAGCAGACTATCAAACTTCTGATATACATCAGGGGCAAATAATTAGATTATTCAAAACAACCAGAAGTAAAACATTAAAATGACAAGAACTAGTGAATCTCCTTGAATGTAATTAGTCTGCATTCTATAATTAAAAGAAATGGACTAAAACAAAGCACAACAGGTTATGGTTTGGGTTAAAAAAATCCAACAGGTTGCTACTGTCAGAAACTCACCTCACTGGCAAAGATTCACAAACTGAAAATGAAAAGACAGAGAATGAAGATCCAATCAAATGGAATCTGAAACTAAACATTAATAAATACACTCATAATTGGTAAGATGGGTTTTAAGCCAAATCAGTGTGCAGAGACAAAAAAATCACTAATTTTTTGATAAAAACAATAATCTATCAAGAAGAGATAGTGTGCATGAATCAAATGTTGGAGCATCTAACTTTAAACAAATATTGCAGAACATATTGTGAGAGTTAGGCCCTCACATAACAACAGTGGGGACTTGAATAATCTGCCCCTTAAAAATAAGTAGGTTTCCTAGACAAAAGTTTCAACACAGAATGTCAGAGTTAAATTAATATGTCAGAAAGACTTGACATATGTTTATACAATATTTCACTCAACAGCCTCATAATGCAAATTATTTTCATCAGCACACAGATTTTTCTCTTAGACAGGTCACATTTTAGACCATAAAGCATATTTTAACAGATAAAAAAATGAAATAATTTCTTGCATGTTATGAGATTATATGGAATAAAACCAGCAATCAACATCAAAAGGAAATTTAGAAAATATAGAAGCATTTGGGTACTGAGCAGTAGATTTTTAAATGAGCAATAGATCATTGAAGAAATCAAGGCAGTATTTTAATATTTCTAGAATCAAATGAAATTGAAAACACAGTATCTTGGAACTTATTGGATAAAGTGAAGGAAGTTGTATGAAGAAAATATATAGTTCTCCTTGTTTACATTACATATTCAGTGAGATCTCAGATAAATAACCTAATGACACATCTAAAATTCTCAAAACAGGAATAAACCCAACCCCAAATCAGTAGAAGGAAATAAATAATAAAGATCAAGATAGAAGTAAATGAAATAGAGACCAAAAGACTAATACAAGGTTTATTGAAATAGTTTGTTTCTTAGAAAGATAAAAAGATTACCAAACCCTTAGCTAAATTTATCAAAAGAAAGAAAGATAAGGTAAACAAATAAAATTAGAGACAATAGGGGCTGGGGATATAGCTCAGCGGCATAAGCGCCTGCCTTGCAAGCAAGCCATCCTGAGCTTGATCCCTGGTATTAATAAAAAAAAAACAAATAAACAACCCCCCCAAAATTAGAGATGATAAAGGAGATATTGCAACAGAGACACCGAAGTACAAAACTCATAATGCAATTTCTTTCTTTCTTTCTTTCTTTCTTTCTTTCTTTCTTTCTTTCTTTCTTTCTTTCTTTCCCTTCCTTCCTTCTTTCTTTCTTTCTTTCTTTCTTTCTTTCTTTCTTTCTTTCTTTCTCTCTCTCTTTTTCTCTTTCTCTCTTTCTTTCTTCTTTCAACTTAGAGCCTCACACTTGCCGGTAGACACTGTATCGCTCAGCTAAATCCCTTTCCCCCATGGGGGAATATTTCAGAAATCTATTATGTTCATAAATTGGAAAATCTAAAAGAAAGGGACAAATTTCTTGATATATATAACTTACCAAAATTGAACCAAGAGAATATAAAAAGCAAAAATAGATCAGTAACAAGCAAAGAGACTGAAACAGTAACAAAACATGTCTCAACAAATACAATATCCAGGATATGATAGTCACTGCTGAATTTTACCAGACTTTTAGAGAAGAACTAATACTAATATTCCTAAAACTGTTCCATAAAACAGAAAAGAAACACTTTTAAACTTATTCTATGAAGTATCACCATGTAATAAAATTAATCAAATATACAACAAAAGAAGAAAACTATATGCCAATGCACAGATGCAAAAATGATCAATAAAATACTTGCAATTCAAATTTGACTTCACACTGAAAGTATCATAGACCATTAATAACTGATTTTATTCCAGGAATGCTACAAAATAGAAGGACATTAGACTATTGAAAGGAATCCCTTGTTCAAGGACTGAAAGGAAATATTGTTAACGTGGTAAAGACTTCTACAAATTCTTTGCAATCTTCATCAAAATATCAGTGATATTTTTCACAGAACTGGAACAAAAACAATTTAAAATTCAGATGAAAACACAAGAGACTTACAATATACAAACCATTTCTGAGCAAAGAAGAATATGTATTGGAGTTATCATAATACTCAATTTAAAATAAAAAGTACAATATTGATTTATAAATTGACATGTAGACTAATGGAATAGAAGACCCAGGAATAAACCCATGCAGCCTCAAGAATCTGATTCTTGACAAAGCGTCCAAAAACATAAGGTGGAAAATAGCTTCTCCAAAAAATGGCTTGGAAAAACTAAACACACACTCTAGAAGTTTGAAACTAGATCATTATTCTCACCCTGTACAATGAAAATTTAGTGTTGAAGATCTTCATGTCAGTAGACTTTAATGTAAGACCGGAAACTTTTAAACTATTAGGGGCAAATGGAGGAAATAGTGGAGATATTGGCACCAATTTCCTGAACAGAATTCTAGTAGCTCAGGAAATAACAGTAAAAACTGACAAGTGTCATTACATCAAATTAAAAAACTTTTGCACAAAATGAAAACTAAAAACAAAGATAAAGTAATGAGGAGGCTGGGGATATAGTTCAGTGGCACAAGCACCTACCTGGAAAGTGCAAGATTGTGAGTTCGATCCCTGGTACCAAAAAAAAAGAGAAAGTAATGGCCAGTCCACAACATAGAAGAAAATCTTTTTCTGTATGTTCATCTGACAGTATATTAATATATAGAATAGAATATTTGAATGATTCAATACCGAAAGTTCAAGTGATTCTATCACTAGGTGGGTAAATAAGTGGAATAGGTATTTCTCAAAAGAAGATGTATAAATGGTAATAATTACATGTGAAAGTGTTTCACATCTTTGCCATGAGCAAAATGTAAATCAAAACTACTCTGCCATTCTTTCTCACCATCACCAGCATAACTATTACCAAAATATTCTGACAAGCACCTGCCTGGCAAGCACGAGGTACTGAGTTCAATTCCCAGTACCAGAAAAAAAAAATCTGGTGAAGATATTGGGAATAGGAACCTTGTACATTGTTGATGGAAATGTAACAGTACAGTCATTTTGGAAATCTGTGTGGAAGTTATGCAAAAGCTAAAATTAGATCTGATACATGGTCCTTCCCTGTCCCTTGTGGGTCCACACCTGAAGGCGTCAAAATCAGCATACAGTCAGGCTGCCTGTAGACCCACGCTTATCACAGCAGTATTCACAATATTCACAATTGCCCAATTATGGAACCAGCCTACATGCCCATAAACAGATTAAATGATAAAGAAAATGTAATTTATATACATGATGGGATATTATTTAATCACAAGTCTTCAATCATATAATGAACGGGACAGTAACAAGTCATCATTTTAAGCAAAATAAGGAAGAATCAGAAAGACAAGCATGATTTACTTTTGTATATGTGTAATCCAGAAAAACAAACACATTGAAAAATAACATGAAAGTAGTGATTGAACTATTAAGTAAGAAGAATGGAGCAGAGAAGGGTTAGGGGAAGACAGGGTTACCAGGAGGAGGATATGATCAGAGTAAGGTGTGTGCAAGATGGAACTGTGAACTGTGACTCCTCAATTTCTGTCCCCTCAGCTCCTGCTGCTGAGATATCTATCAGTTCATTATCAACTTTACCATTTATTCAGATGCAGGATTTAAAGAAGTCTAAAATGGGAGGCATTTAAGTCTAACATGGTGGCGCCTGCCTGTATTTCCAGCTCTCAGGGGTCTGAGGCAGAAGAATTCCCACAAACTGCAGGGTAGCCTGGGCATAGAGTGAGTTCAAGGCCAGTCTGAAATATTTAGCAACACTCTGTCTAAAAAGAAACATAAAATAAAAATAAAATAAAATGAAATAAAATAAGAGACATTTAATCTCAGGATAATTTATCAAACCTTAGAATATGGGCTGCCTGCTCTTTCTCATGCTTTGTTTTCAAGCCAGTCTATTCTGTTTTCATCCTTTTAAAAGGCTATTGTAGGTACTCAGGAAATATTACTGGATTGCCTTTCTTCAAATCTTATTTTTGGTGTTTTCAAATTTCCATTTGGCATAATTAAGGACTGATTACGAATATCATGAGCATGTCTCTGTAGATAAAAATCATACTGTGTTTGACTTATTTTAGCTGAAGTAAAATCTATTGTTATAAAAGTACCAAAACCAGGCAAGCAAACATACATGAAAATATATACTCACATTATTAATAAACAAGTAATGAACCCCAGACAACTATTTTAAAAGTTTTTCATGTTATTGAGTCACAGATTTCATCCCATAATCTACAACTAAAATAGAAGAGACAGTTAAGATCATAAAATCCAATAGATGCTTCTTTCTAAATATGGCCTACTGTTGTTCTTTTATTTTCTTTATACTTTATGAATGGGTAATTAACCAGTACCTTTATCACAACTTTGCCACAGCACTAGCTATATTACTAACTGAATCATTTCAGCATCAAAGAACACTTAAATTATTGACATACAAGAGGTATCTGTTGAATCATTAACTGAATGCCAATTTCAGCAATTACCCAAACACTTCACTTTGAAATATCCAGATCTGAGGCAGATATTTTAAAATATAGAGCATGCTATTTTATCCAAGTATAGATGTCTCTTTGTCACTGGAGTACACATTTTACAACTACTAATACTGACGTATAAAATTTTTGGACAGAGATTCATCCAGAAGTGACATTCATCCACTTTCAAGAATATTTGTTCCTTTAACATCAGGTTTGTTAAAATAGTTTGTGTATTTATATAAAATTTCTTAGTATGTCTAAGACATTAAGAATAAAAACACTCATAAATTAATCTGTGACTTTTCTTAATTATCAATATTAGGTATGAAAGTTTCTTAAAATTCCTCTTATGTATAAAGCAATATCCTTTGTAACATGAAATTTCCATGAGTTAAGTATCTTTTTTATATTCCAGCTGATAGTACACTACTAGAAACTTTATAAAGGAGACATTCTTTTTCCAAATATCTCAATAAAAATGTGTTAAATGTTATAGATTTGTTTTTAGCTTCAAGTTTTTAATGTATCAAAGACAAATTTTTAAAATTCTGGATGATAAAAATCAAGTGTGTCTCTGTCATTTATCCAGAACAACTCACTAATTTTAACCAACATAAGGAAGTGGTAATTTAAAGTTATATTTTAAGATTCATTTAACCATAGTGATTTAAAATCTGAAAATAGTCCCATACACAGGCACATGCATATAAATACAGATGCATTTATAATACATCTGCACAAAAAAATAAGTGGCTACTATATGAATGAATGAGTCAGCAGTTAGATGGATGGATATAGTAGGTTAAAATTTAACTACGCAAAGTTAACTGCATTATGTAAGGCCTAAACTTCTGTGAGTAAAACCATACTTTTGCAGAATAGGAACTCCTTGATCTCAGCATAAGGTTAAGGCTTTGCCAGTTTGTTTGGTGCCTGTAAGAGCAAAGATTCTTGTGTGAGCCACTATAGTTGAGTAGCTGGGTAATTTGGTACAATCAATTATTTCCTTGATTCTGGTTTCAAACTGGCTGGTGAGAACTGAATGAAATTCAATGGTTATGTTTAATTTTGACCTCATGTTTGATCTGACATCTGGTGAAAACTTGACCCAGAAAATAACTACAAAACCATTAAATGTACAAAAAGAAGAAGGAGGAGGAGGAGGAAGAGGAGAAAGAGGAGGAAGAATCCAGTTATTGATAGAGGGAAGGGAAGGGAAGGAGATTGAAAAGATGAATGAAGATGTGTTATGCACATGTACAAACTCACACAAGGAATGTAAATATTATGTACTACACACATGTACTAATAAAGTTTTAAAAAAGAAATTGACTACCATTATAGATGTATGGCACCAAATTCAGGGTTCTGAATATTTGTGTGGTGTATTTGGAAATCTGAAGCAGCTTGTAGACCTTACTTCAGTACCAATAAATTTCTAAATAAAATTCATAGTATTATTCAGGAAAGAGTATTTAAATCTATTGGAAATATATTTAAAAACACATAAATGATACAGTAACATATACCTTTCTCTGCTTAATCTTTTTAAGAAAAAATATATACAAGAAGGTAAAATGCAAATTTTGAAGGAATGACCAATATGTAACTATAACAGATATGTAGTATAATAGTAGTATGATAGAAAAGTACATGTTTTTTCTGTTACTGCCAAAGACATTGCAGGGTAGCACTGCTGAGTTATATTCATACTTAAAATTATATGCACATATATAGCTATACAGACATACAAACTTATATATACTCCATTTAGAAGTTAGAAAAATACATTGAAATTCTTCGCTCTTGTTCATATATTATACTCTTGTCTTGGTTACTTTTCTTTCATTGCTGGGAAAAAATACTCAACACCCAAAATGAAGAAAGGAGACGTTTATTTAGCTCACTGTTTGTGGAGGTTTCAGTCCACAGTGAGCTGGCCTCAAAGCAGACTGGCATGACAAGGGGACAACACTTGAAGGCATCAGCCAGCAAAAGCAGCCAGAGCAAAAAGGTGGAGAAAAAGCCTCTTCTCCTTCCTTATATTGTACGTAGGCTACTCCTCTTCCAGGGTGTGTGTAGCACACACACTACCTTTGTACCTTCCTCTTGCACAGGATGAGAATATTTACAAGGTAAAGATCCTGGCTCCATGCAGAGTCTCTTAAACTTCTAAACCTCTCAAATTGACACCATGTCTTAACTATGACAATCCACACCTTGTCAGCTTGGCAACCAGACATATTTCTATAAACTGGTTCAAGTCACAAGACACACTCATTCTTAACATTTCACAACTGAAACACTATAGCGCAGATTTAACAATCCTTAAGAACCAGCATTAAGTTTATCAACATTATATTATATTAGACTTACAACATTTTCCCCTGGCTCCCCAAGACTCACGCACATCCCTTTATGTAAAAAGAAATTGTGCCCATCTGCAAGAGATTCCAAATTCCTAATGGTTTTAGCCTTGCTGAAAAGTACAAGTTCCAAGTCTCTTCTGAGATTTAGGGCAACTCAGTTGTAAGCCTCTGTACAAATGAAAACAAAATTAAACACTTCCAACACTCTATGGCACAAGTTAAACATTTTAATTCCAAAAGTTACAAATAGGAAGACACAAATTATTGGGATAAATGAATGTCTAAAATCCCTCAGGGCAAACATTAGGTTCTGTAGTTGCACATCCAGGATCCGAAGCAACTTGTGAGCTCCCAAGGGCTTATGAGACTCCACCCCTATGGCACTTCTGGCGGTTGTAGCTCCCACAACTTCTCTCTTAAACTTGCTTTGCTCTCTCCTTGCAGCTTTCCTTAGACAATCCACATTTTTGGTTTTTCCAAACTTCGAGCTTCTTCACTGCACCTTTGGTTCCACATTCATAGCTTCATACATTGCCCTCTCAGAGGCACAACACAAGGTTTCACAGGCCTTCTGAGATTGGAGTGGAAGTCTTTCTAACCTCAGAATTCTTACATTCTGTATGCACTTAAAACCGCCACCATGTAGATGATGCTGTGGTCTGCTACTAGTTGGAGCAGTAGCCAGCCTTTCCTCTCTCTTGGCTGCAGGGGTTGAGTACCTGGGTGGCAGGGCACTTTGAATCCAATTCTGAGGAGCAAATTTCTTATGACACTGCCATTCTGGAACAACCATGTTCCAACTCTACAACTGTTGCCTCAAAGTCTCAATTTTGCAGTTTGAGGCTGCAAAGGTCTGAAACTTGTGGCTTTTTGTGATGCCTTCAGGTCACCTTTTTTATTCTCTTGTTTCTTTTTAACAATTGAGATTTCCTCAGCTTTAATCTTTGTAGTCCATAGCTTTATTGGAGATTCCTTTCTAGCCAAACTTACAACACTTTAAGTCACCCTGTTGAGCTCTTTGCTCATGATTTGCAACATAAATCTGGCTGAAAATCCCCCACAATAGCCATGCCACAGCCTCAACAGTTGACTGCCTTGAATTTCTTCTGTCAGATGAATTAGTCTTCTGCCCTTCATCTTAGTCTCAGGCAAAGTGTGTTGACATGAGCAAAATGCAGAAAAACTTTCTGCCACAGGTCATCTGGAGTCAAGAACCCAATGTAGTCCTTCCTAGCAGAAATATCTGGAGCCTGGTCTTTACTACTTTTCTGGTCTTCTGAGCTCTGACCACAGTCTCCCATGCAGAATAGTCTAAGTTGTTCCAGAGTTACTCTTTCAGGCAACATCGTCAAAGCTTTCCAAACTCTTCACGTAAGCCATTCCCAAAGGCTCTTAAATCACATGGTCAGGTATAGTCATAGCAACAACCCCAATCCTGACAATTTTTGTCTTGGTTACTTTTCTCTCATTGCTGGACAAAATACCTGATACCCAGAATGAAGAAAGGAAAGGTTTATGTAGTTCACTGTTTGCGGATGTTTCAGTCCATAATCAGCTGTCTCCAAGGCAGAGTGGCATGGCACCGGGACAGCATTTCAAGGAATCAGCTGGCAAAAGCAGCCAGAGCAAAAAGGGAGGGAACAAGCTTCTTCTCCTTCTTATATTGTAAGCAACTTACCCCTCCTCCAGGGTGGGTATAGCACTCAAATCACTTCTCTGCTTTCCTCTTGCTCAGGATGAGAATATTTACAAAGTAAGAATCCTGGCTCCATGCTCAGTCTCTTAGTTGAACTTTTAAATTTCTCAAATTGACGCCATGTTTAAACAAAAATTTTTATCTCTTATATTTTCACGTTTAATTGAATTAGAGTTGGAACACTCAGCTGTGATTTCCAATAGCATAGATTTTTGTTTTCATTTTAGAAGAGGCAACTAAACATTTAAAAAAAGACTTTTTAGAAAGAAAAGAAAGCATAATGTTCAGTTTAACAGAAATACACTTTTATTGAAAGAGTACATTTTATCCATACAAATGTTCTGTAATACCAAGCGACAAAATAGATTATAACACACATATATCCATATAATCATATTTATTTCACTTGAAGAATGTTCTAGAATATTGTTCTTGTAAATAAAATGAATTTAAGAAGAAAATGAAGAACAAATAAAGGAAAGATAAGAATATATAAACAATGAAACTTGTCATTTGAGAAATGGAAATGAAAACGACACTGAGATTCTATCTCCCTTCAGAAAGTATGGGTATCATCAAGAAATCCTGGTGAGGCTGTGGGGAAGAAGAATCCCTTCTCCAGTGTTGGTGGGAGTATAAGTTGGCACAACCATTTTGGAAGTCAGTATGGAGATTCCTTAAGAAAAACTAAAACTCAGGTTCCATTTGACCCAGCTGGTTTCCTTGTTGGTATCTTCCCAGAAGAGTTAAAACCATCATACCACAGTGATTATATGAACACCCATGTTTATAAGAGCATGATTTGTGATAGTCAAATCTTGGAAACAGCCTAGATGCTCATCATTGGATGAATGGATAAAGAAAATGTGGTTTCTATATAAAATGAAATACTACACTGCCATAAAGAAAGATAAATTTGAGGAATTTTTAAGTAAATGATGCAATTTGAGACCATATTTTTAGGTGAAGTAAATCAGACACATATCTCTCAATATCATATTTTTCTCCAGTGTGAGAAACCAAAAAGTATAAATAGATAATAGATATTGGGAAGTAAAAGGAAATTTTCAAATGAGAAGGAGAACAGGAGAGAGGAAAGGAAGAGAAAAGGAATAGAAATCAGTGGAAGGAAAAATGGGAACAAAGCTTTAGTAAATAAGGTGGGGCAAGGGGTTGAAGGAGGGGAGGGGTACAGGGAAAAATAATTAAGTTATATCACATACAGGTACAAATTCCTTTTGATGACTGTAATCAATGTGTATGACAAATATGCACTAATAAAAATAAAGTTAAAAAATAAAATAATATAAATAATGGACTGCAAAATGTTCACTAGAACTTTGAATGAAAGAATAAAAACACTGACATGTGAGTATATATACTTGTAAAATCTGCAACTTCCAAGGTTACAAAGAAAGGAATGAGTTTAAGCTACTATATGTAAATATATGGAATAAATAACAACAAATAAAGAACTAACACTAAGCAAACATCTGCTGTCATTCAAATCCACAAGACAGAGTAATTCAATCCATAAAAAATTGTCAATAAAAGAACGTGACTAAAGAACTCTATATCTAGTCAAGTGGTCATTCTGTTCTTGGAAGTTTTAGAGGAATGGCCAAAGATATGACATAAAAACTTGTGAATTAAACTAACAAACAATAAAATATATTTGCAACATATGAAATATAACTAGTATTTATATTGCATGAAAATTCTATATGCTAAAAGAAAGTTACAAATAACTTAACAGATAGATATTTATTTCATAGAAGAAAATCAAAGACTCAGAAACTAAAAAAGCCAATGCTCTTTCCCATTAACAGTCAATGAAAGAAAAATTAAAACTATAAGAGACATGATTTTTGTTCACGATATTGCCAAATCTGAAGAGCTAAATTTGCACATGGGAGACAAGTTGGTGAAATGTAAATTATTACAACCTTTTTAGAGATCATCTGATGATAATATACATTCTGAGATTCAGTCTCCCTTGTAAGAGCCTTTCTTAGACAAAAGCAGGCATAGTGACAACACTACACCGTTGCTGTTCTTTCTTCTTAGCTTCTTCATCCAAACATCAAAATGAATCAAAGTTTGTAAACAGTTAGGAAAAAAATGCTATCTATAATGAACATGTAGAATCACTTTTTTTATCACTCTCTAAATAATACATACAACCATGTACATAGCACTTACATTGTATTACGAATTATAAGTAGCTTAGAGACAAAGTATAAGAAAGTGTTTAATTAAAATGCAATTACTATACCCTTTTATTTAAAGACTTGCGCATCAGTAGATTTTACTTCTCATAGAGATCCTGTAATTCATTCACATGGATGCCAAACGAGGACTACATATTTCACCATTACTTATCATGATAGAAGTTTAGACATCACATAAGTGTCTTTCAAAGAAAAATGTTTGAACAAAATGTCCCATGTCACTGTATGAATATATATGCCACTGTGTATCTGAGGTAGAAAGAATGTTGTATATATCACCCTGGAGGGATCCTCCTACTGTCTCATTTTGTCATTCTGGAAAGTTGTGGCACAATTCTTTACTTTAGGTTTTTTAAGCACCAGTTGAGAGAACCTACTTTATATTAGACATTGTCCTTTGTACTATCTCATTGTACCTTCATTACTTTATTTGGTAAAGAAGACCTACATAATCTTAAAATTTAATTTGGGCCACACTTCACTGTCTATCCTGTGGCCTAAATGTTTCAGGATAAAACTTTCCATTCACAATTTTCTTGCTGCTTTGTGCCTTCTCCATTCCACTTACCTAATAGTGTCAAACATTTAGAAGCCAATTCAGACATTATAATTCCTTTATAAAGCTGAACTGCCATTAAGCAGCCTTTATTGTCCTTAATGGAGCCAACAAGAAAGAAAGATAATGTTACCCATCTGCAAAAAAACATAGAAACACCCACTTTCAGAAACACAGTTCATGGGAATAATGAGGAGAGCTACTCAAAACCATACAACGCGTGCGTCTTTTGCCTCCAGTAAGGGCTCTCAATGTGAAATATTTTCAACTGTACCCAAACTTTGGTTATTGATACATCCAGTATCCATTATAAAAATTAAATATTGATGGTCACTTTTACTTTTTTTAAAGTTTACTTTTTTTAAAGTTAACATTCATGTTATTCTAAGCCTGAACTCCACTTTGAATTAAAAATGTCACAAAGAGATATAGTATTGATTTGAAAAGTGTATGAGGCATGTAGTCAACACAATTCTATGATAATTTGAATGAATGATTTACTTTAAAATATGATGTGTACTTGAATCAATGAACAAGAATACAATAAAGACAACATTTCAACTAATTGATACTGCCTGGAGTCTGATGATCAGGACATAAGCTAAGGCCAATATGCAGGAAGCATCATATCCTATGCCTGTGTTAGGAGCTATTTTATCTCATGTAAATCTTTAAAATCATTTTTGAAGGTATTTTTAAGCTCTTTATGAGAATTACAGAATTTCTTTCTCACAGAAATTCATGCAGCTTGATTTCAATATCTAATTTCTTCATTATGTTCCCAGGTAAGGCAGCTGTGAGGTTCTGGCATTAGCGGAAGGTATTTAAGGTATTAAGGGGAAGAAAACATGCATCGCATTCTATCACTGCTCTTTTAGTGGTGTGAAAATGATAAAGTCTGTTAACTTCTCTGCTTCTTAATTTTGTTTTCAAATGTAGACATTTTTCAGATGTTTCTCGCTATAGAATAAGAATTGGAGAAAAATATACCAAATGCTTCTCTTCGTTAATTCTCACGGAGTTGAGGTAAGATTAGATGTGAAAGTATGCTGTACTCTATCAATTACTAAACAACACGAAGATACCAGTGTTATGTGACAATCCTGGGATCATTTGGAGATAGAGCAGAAAATTGTCTTGTTCACTTTTTGTCGGATTCTAGTTTTTCTTCATATAAACACAGACCCAATTATAGGGCTTGATTCATCTGAGGGGAAGGACAATAATTTCCCAGCAAACATCTTTCTTAAGTATAGATGTCAGTTCTAGAAAATGAATTTTTTGTTATTTTAGCCATGTATTTCCTGAAATGATATGAGTTTCCTTATTGTACACTGCTGAGGCTGCATTGTAAATAATAACTAGTCAATGTTCAAGTAGTCTCAGTAATTATTGGTAGATTTGGGAATGTTATCTAAGAACTTTACACTGCCCTCACTCCACAAACCCCTTTTCTTGTTTGTAAAATGGAGATTACTGTAGTTTTTATTTCTAAGAATTGAGAGTCATGTTGGATATAAAGGTATTTGGTACATAATATTTGATGGAAGTGTGATCTATTAATCTTACCATCATAACTGTCTATCATGATTATCATTTTCTCTTGTAGTTTTTGCTCAGTCACCCTGGGAGCTTTTCCCGTGTTGAGTCTTCAAATACTGCTCCTTTCTAGAGACCAAATTTAAGCCCAGTGCTCTTGTTCTGCTTGTATTCTCAGTGTAATACTGGTTGTTCTCTTTGTGTTGATTATCATCTGCAAGTGCTAAGCTTTACTTTTTCAGCCATTGGATAACATGTGCATATACACAAAAGGCTAAATTCCTGCCTTCATTCAACTTAAATTCTAGAGGGAGATAAAAGAGTAAGACACATGGCAAAAGTAAAGAAGGGAATGAAGACATGATGGCAAATCATGGATGTCTTGGAGTAAAATACAATGGTACAGAAAGAAACAAAGATTACCAGAGGCAGTAGAAATTGCTGCCCTATCTATGTTTGACAGACTATTTTACTAATATAAAAAGACTTCAACAGAGAGATGAATGTGGGAGCACATGTTAAGCTTCACTGAGGACAGAGCATTCTTCCAAGGGGATAAAGCAAGTGAAAGATCCTGGCAGAACTATAGGTACCTGACGTTTTGACCAACTTGATAGAGGTACTGTTTGTGAGTCAAACAATGGTGGAAGAAAAAAAATATTTTTAAAGTAGCAGGAGAGGTGCAGTAGGTGCAATGTAAACCATTTGAAGGACTCCAGTTACTTACAGTGAGTGGAACAGGCACTAGAACATTTTAAGTATAGGCAACAGCATACATGACAAGGAATGACCACAGTACTTGGATTGAAAATAGACAAAAAGTTGCATGAATGAAAGGGGTGTACACTTATGAGGAGAACTGGGAAAGAATTCTTTGTGGTTGAGAGAGACTGCAGTGGAAAATTTGACAAGCAGTATGATACTGGATATACTACAAAGGTAAAGTCAACAGAATTTGCTAATGGATTACATATGAGGTATGACATACATCACAAAGAGTGGTCAGGAATGACTATACATCTTGCCCCACAAAGAATCTGCAACACTTTCAGTTTTGAAGAGGTGATGGAATACAATAAAGATTAGAATTTGTTTTTATAGGTTAAATTTGACATAACTTTAGAAATGTAGACTTCTGTATTTGACAGTTATCAGCATACGAATAGTATTTAGAGCCATGAGTTTGAATGTCATTTAGCAAGTGAGAAGTGAGTATAGATAGAATATAGTAGTTAGAAATCTGAACTCTCTGACATTTCAAAATTTAGATTTTGAGAAGATAAGGAAGGACATATAAAGGGTATTGAGAAAATAGACGGAGAAGTAGGAGAAAAGCTTAGAGAGTGTGAAGTCTTGGAATGCTAAGGAACATATTTAGGTAGACTGGTCGCCAGTAGAATCCTGTGGACATTTTTTCATGATTAATTCTGTTTTCTAAGTAAATGGAAAACAAAGAGTATCACCTAAGAAAGAGGAGGGGAGAAGAGCTATGGATTTGTTGTGTAACCGAGAAAAGAAGAAAATAAATGAATTAATAATCCCTGAGGGAAGAGAGACAGTCCACGCACCCAGGAAATGTAGTGGGAGTTCTTGAGCACTAGGGACTACTCACTTGAAATGAATTATCATGCTTTTCGAGTGAAACTAGTTCAAATGGTTTTGTGCATTTGCTCATCTCTCTGTGTCCGCCTGGATGCAAGACACAGGAGGTAGAGACAGGACAAAATAAGAAATGGAATTTTATCTGATAATGTTCTAAAGAGAGTGAGGTAAATAGCAGCCCCTTACTGCAACAGATACGTGAAATATTCAGCTTAAAGACGAAAGGTATATTTTGGCTCACAGTTTAGGAGGCTTTAGCTCTCATAGCTTGCGTCTGTGGCTGCACATGTCCATCAGTAGTGTGAGTACATGGTAGCAGAGACACATTTAACTCTTGACCATGAATTAAAAGAGAAAGAAGAAACCAGTGTTCCACAATCCCTTTCATGGGCTGCCACCAATGACCTAGGAACTCTCACTTGGGGTCACCTCTTCACGGTTCTGCTACTTCCCAATGGTTCAACACACTAGGACCAAAACTGCAACACAGACTGTTAGGGTATATCCCAGCTCCAAGTAACAGCAAGTAATAAGAAAAATTACCTTTAGATGAGAGGCCATAATGATATTCTAAGTAATAATATTATAGAAAGCATTATCACAAGGGATGTGGGGTAAGTAAAACTTAGAATATGGGTGCTAGAAAAGGAAGCAGGGAAGAAATCAAGACCCCAGAGGCAGTACAGTTAATAATAACAATTCCATGTGTGGACATGGGAGTACGTGGTTGAAGTTAGATAGAGTTAAATACAATATTGGAAAGGAAGGAAAATGGATTAAGAGAAGCAAGGGATGTTTTAGGATTATTGGCATGCATAGCCAGAGAATTTGGACAAGACCTTTGTTGGGGAGTATGATAATAAAAGAGAGGCTAAAATCTTGAAGCAGTGAAACTAAGTGGAATACAATAAATGGAGAATCCACAGAGTTAGAAACAAAGAACAATGACATGGAAGAACTGGTAAGGAACAAAGACCAGTGGTTTGATGGGGACTCTAATTAAACACAAAGATCTTCCATAAAGTTTTAGTTT
>PVJX010037069.1:0-17190 GCA_004027295.1 Dolichotis patagonum | reverse complement strand
TGCCCTCATTCTCTTTTGTATTTACCTCTCCTGGATCAATGTTCTCAGGGTTGGGGGCTGGGAGTGTTTTCTTATTTCTCCCTTTCGTCATGTTTTTGGTTCCTTCCATACAAGTGTACAGTTTAATGCCCAGACCCTTTTCTTGTTGGTTAAGGCTGCTCTAGAGGGCGCAGGCCCGGAGCTTTAGCCCTCTTCAATAGGTTATCAGAGATTAGAGTTCACCCAGGGGCAGTGTGCAGTAGCTCCTCCCTTCTGGCCCAACCTTTGCAGGCACTGATCTCAGGGAAGTAACTGGGTCCCCACCAGGGGCGTGGCCTAGTTCAAGCAGATTCCACCAATCCGCTCGGCGAGGGGAATAACCAGCTGAAGCCACTTCCTTATGGAGTTAGGGCTGTCCTGCCCAAATCCAACATGTCGTCCAGTCGGTTTCCGCTTTCCCATGGGAGGGTCTTATTCTCATCACTCACCGTGTCCCCGAGAACTGCTAGACTGCCCGACCTACGACTTCAGCCCGGCTGCGGTGGGAATTCACAGTGCTTCTGGGTGGGTCGTGTGCAGTGCCGGTCCCAGTGAGCTGCACGCCGGGCTGTTCAGCTCCAGGCTCCGGCGGCTCAAGCCAGTCGCTTTGGCACGGATCGCTTGTTCAGGTCGGGCGGAATTCAGGCATCTGGAGGTGGGTGCCGTGCTCGCCAATCTTATCTTCACTAATAATAGCCCCAGGACCTCTTATTCGAGCGGATTTTTGCACTTTAGTTTCTTTCTGTGTTGTGAGAGTCTTATTTCTCTCTGTTTGGGTCTCTCCAGGGTGTTTTATTCTGGCATTTGAGCTGTCTCTCTCAGAGAGGGTCTCTCTCCTGCTACCTACCAGTCCGCCATCTTGTCTCTCCCTGATTTTCTATGATAGGAGTTTAATGTGCTTTTATCATAATGAAAAGTTCTGATCAAATAGTTCCCATTCTTTAGGTTCCTCAATTATTCATCTATCACCTATAACATTTTGAAGCATTCTGTCCTCTTCCTACTACCCAATTGCCACAAAAATTTTCCTCCTTCTTCTTGGAATCTCTCCTTTTACTTTTCTTCTCCCAGTCTTACTTTTCCTCTTTTATCTCGTCTGTTCTAACTTGGGAGCAGGTTAAGAAGTAGATGTGGAGATAGGATCATACTTTGTTCTCATGCAGGAGTATTATTCTGGAGCAGAAGACCATCTTGTGGCAGAATCAAGTAAAACAACCCAAGATACTCTCATTCTTGTCCTGCTGGAGTTTGTGAATTGCATAGTTTCTCCCCAGAGTTATTTTGTTCTCCATTTTTAGCTTTATAGTTCATTCCAGCTTACTGTCATTTTTATTCCCAAAGCTAGTTTAATTCTTAAATAATTCTTGAATATTATTATCTTCATTAGAGTTCTGTAACTGTGATCATGGAATTCTACTGATAAAGTATACACCTTAAGAATATTTCTATACTTATGAAGAAATTTGACTGTCAATTCCATTTGATTAATGTAAATGTTTCTATTTTCTCCTATCAGTATTTAAAAAATATTATTATGCCTATTGATATAAGAATACCTGAGGGAAACTGAAATTATTTTAAAGTCACCTCTAGGTGTGATGGCCCAAGAGCAAACATTTAAGTTTGTGGGCAAAGGGATGTGATTTATTATAGTGGTAATGTTGATGGTGGCCAGGGAAGGTGGGATTAAGAATTTGCACTAATAAAAGGTCCTGGTCAGCATTTCCTTAAACCAGTACAGTCCTTTTTTTGTTTAGCTATACCGTATGATTTCCCCCTTCTCTCTATCTTTTCACTTTTTTCCTGAGCCTCCATGAGGCTTGGATATCTCATTCAGCGCTTAAGAGATCAGGAAGAACCAAGCATGTAGTTCAATGCTACAGTGCCTGCCTGGCAAGCACAACGTCCTGAGTTTGATTCCCAGTCCCCTACCACCACCATTACCTAAGAGATCAGGAAGTCATTATACTTACTGTATTATATGGAGGTGGGAAACTCATTTGACATTCCAAATTGGGTTAGATTAGTTTTCCTGGAGATGTAGTCCCATATTTGTGCTTGTATATTGAGATAATTGTTCTGAGTATATTATAGGACAAATAATTTTTCTGTGTCAGCCTAAATATTTAACCTCTGTGTTTGTGCATATGCAAAAAAAAATCAAAGTCTTTATCATCTTTCAGAAGATCTGCAATATGCAAACATTGTGCTAGGTATCTTATGGAAAGCAGATGTTAAGATATTTCCCTCTCTTTTAGGATCTTATACATTTGTTTGAAATACATTTGTTTGAAACTGGGCATGGTGGCGCATGCCTATAATCCCAGCACTTGGGAGGATGAGACAGGAGGATCAGCATGAATTTGAGGCCAGCCTGGGCTATATAGTGAGTTCAAGGTCAGCCTGAAGTACAAAGTGAGATGCTGTTTCAAAAACAAAATGAAAGTTTTGGTTCAATAATATATGTATGTACATGTACCAACTCCTCACAAGGAAGTATACTATAAACATGCACTAATAAAAATTAAAAATTAACAAACTAAATGAAAGTTATATTTGGGGTTTTACAAATGAGGAGAAATCTAAATATTGTCTGCACCAATAGTTTCTAGATCTTTTTGTAGACAAGTAAAATGAAGAAAAAGTAAAACTGAAATAAGGGGAAACACAAGATTATTCTGTTTCTGTTTTGGTCAATAAACTCATTAGCGAAAACTACTATTTACTGCCAGTACTAATAAATATAAGAGCCCTTTTTTAAAACTAAAGAATAAGATAAAATAATTTAAAAAATAGAAGCAGTTCATTATGAAATTTTTAAGTTGGGACACCGGAAAGTGTGTATGTGTATTTCATGATTAATGTCTTAAATTTTGCCATATATATTAACTGGGGTTCAGAAACTACTGGTATAGAAAAAGATCTGCGGTTTTTCTGTAAAAATGAGACAGCAAATATCTCAGGCTTTTCAGCTCTTTTGCTCTGCTACTATTGTATAAAATTAGCCATTGACAGTAGGTACACTATGGGGATGATTTACAATAAAATTTTATTTAGAAAATAAAAAATGGTAGGATAGATTTTGCCATTACAATTTTTTTTTTAAACTGGGAATTGAACCTAGGACCTCACACTTACCAGGCAGGTGCTGTGCCACTGAGCTATCCTTGTATATTTGGCCATTAGATTTTAGTTGAAAAACCTCCTTATCTAAATAAACTAATTCATTCCATATACAAGAGGCCTAAATTCCAGAGATACTAACTTTTAACTGAAAAATGATAGGCAAAATTTACATTTTATCAGAATAAACGTTTATTCAGCAATTATTTATTGGTTGTATAGGTCGTATACTAGATTATCCCAATTATTGGTAATTGAAAGATGGTTCATGATAAAAATGTGATCCTTCCCCCATAGTTCACCTTTTAGATCTTATTTCACTTTACTTGAAAAATGTAGTAAGATGAGCAGATTACATTGCTTGACTAGCAGCATTTGAAACCAATTTAGGGGTGTGTGTAGGGATATTTCTGAGTTTAGGAACTAATGACATAATAGATGACATAGAATTGCCAATTTGAGCTGAATTTTGAGAATCGTTTGCTTACTGCTAGAGGACATTGTCACTTTTTTAAAAAAACTTCTAATGTAGTCCTAGTACTGTAGTATAAAATCATACTGGTCTCTTTCCTGCATTTCTAAAAAAGTTTTTTTGCACTCCATATTCTTGTCCAGTTACAGCTCTATTTCTCCAGTTTCCCTTTTTACAGCAAAGCTATTGAGAAAAAAGGAGTTATCTATCCTCACTGACTTCACCTTTCTCTTTCATTTTTACCACTCAGTATGCCTGAAAGAGGCTTTATCTCCCACCTTCTTACCCACTTACTTTTGTCAAACTCACTTTGATACTTGAGTAAATCTTAGTTCACCTCTCAGCACCCTATGACATATTAAGTATGTCTATCTTGAACAGTTTTCTTCACCAATTCCCTTGGTCGTCTTTGCTATCTCTCTTGCTAGACTTTCCTCCTTTCTGTGACTTCTAAAAAGATTTCTTTTTTGAGCTTCTTTTCTACCTGTACTTATTTACTAAGTTATACAATCTCAAGATTTAGATGCTGTTCATAGTCTTCCAGTTCCAAAATGGAAAACTCTAGCCCATAGCTATTCCGTGACTCCAGTTCTGTGCCTCTTCCTGATGAGGCTTGAACTTGGTTCTTGGGGGTGAGGGAGATGCTAGGCAAGTATGCTACTTCTGAGGTACATCTCCAGCTCTGCCTCTGTTTAGTCTGATTCACAGTGGTTTGCTTGGAGGATAGGAATAAAAGTAGATTATAGATTAAGCAAAAATGCAGGGTTTAAGAATGGCAGAAAAATATAGTTTGGAACTTGAAACTTAGTATCTGAAGTTTGTCTCTAGGCTGCTTTTTCTGTTTTTCTGGTTTTTTGTTTTTCCCTAACTCTGACATTAGGGTATTTATCAAGCCTTAACAGTTGCTCCTTATGACAGTGATTGTCCATAAGAAAGAATTACTAGACTCCTTATCCCAGGATAATCATAAATATTCTCCCTTCTGCCTGAAACCAAAGCCCTGCACACAGAGACTTAATTAAGTTTCTGTTTGAGAATTACTGGGGCAGGTGTTGGGCTCTTAGAGTTTTAAAAGTAGCCCTGTAAACACTTTGTATTTTCAAAAGATCTCTCATTTCAATCTGCAGGAATTATGTAGGTGTTTTCATAGTGAATGTTTATGAATCTTCAAGACTTTACGTATTTTGGGAATGATTTCTTGACCAGTTTAGTAGCTGGTAGAGAGCTTGTGGAAGAAGATAAAAAGGAAGCTTAGGGTTTTTTTGTTTTTGTTTTTACTTTTTTGAAAGGATTATCTAGACACCTGGTACATTGATAGTCCTGCAATGTTTGACAAATTAACTAAATACTTTGCATTTTTTTCTAATTCTTCAGGAACACCTTTTTACTCAAGTCAGCCAGTGTATCAGTCCGCACCTATCATAGTGCCTACGCAGCAACAACCCCCTCCAGCCAAGAGAGAGAAAAAAACTGTAAGAGATCTTTATTTTTCTTACTTTAAATTGGAAACTCTACTTACTTATCACATATGTTGATCTCTCATTTATTTCCATTTATAATTGACTCTGCCATTTTTTTTTATTCTGCCCTCTCAGTCCTTATCTTGACTCAGAAGATTTTCATAATCATATAACAAGAAGTTGTGCTTAATATCCACTTTCACTATTCACTGGACTGGGTGTGCTACATGACAACATGCATTGTAGCTTTGGAATTAGGGTTTAGAGTGTCAGTGGCACTCAGTGGCATGAATTTCAATTCAGTTCTCACAACCTTACTCTTTACCACTAAATCAATTCTCTATTCAAGTGTGAATTGACAGAAAAAATATGGCACAAGAGTAAAAGGAGCCAAAGTATTAGAGACAAGAAGAGAAAATTGTTTTATTTTTGAAGTAGATATAAAAACAGAAGTCAGGCGTGGCATGGTGGTGCATACCCGTAATCCCAGTGCTTGGGAGACTGAAACAGGAAGATCACAAGTTGTAGGCTGGCCTGAGTTACAAAGCAGAGTCCTCTCCCCAAAACGACATAACCAGAAATCAGACATAATAAATGTATTCTGATTGTTTATATTAAATTATAGGCTTTTACTCTGACCAAGAAAGATAAGCCCAAGAGAATTAAGAGTATACACAGTAATATGAAACTCAGAGTGCACAAGAGTGGCTTGCTGGCACTTTCCATCAGAACACACAAAATGGGTGAAGTTTAAAGTAAAGACATTCATTCACACAGATGAGTAGATGGGAGTGGTACTATCACAATACTCTGTAAATACTCTACTAAAAATTAATGACACTCAGTACTTTATTAATTAGAAAATTCTTTGTGCACATGTCATAATTATAGGACATGCTAGAGTATCATGACCCTATAGTCAACAAACTATGCTTTAAAAATGTTGAATCAGCATTGTAGGACTTGAACACTTTCTATAAAAATGAATAAAAGTGACAATGAAAATGGAAGACAGTAATGATAGATATTACTGAAAGAGAAATTAGAATAAATGAATCAAAGCAGTATTTAAAACAATAGTAGAAATAAATTTTCATACCTGAGAAAGTAGCGGATACAGAAATTCTTATTGAAGAACTGGTTTAAAAAGAAGAAGAATGTATACACTGTTTGATCTTTCATTTGTTCACTTGGCAATTCATTGTAATTACCATTCCATATCAGGACGTGTAGATCTGCCTTACTCTTTTTACTGGCTGGTTGTTTTTTAATTGTAAAGAAATAGGAGAATTTTTAAACTGTTTTGTTCTTGACTGACCTTTATGATATTTCTCTGTCTTTGGTGGAAAAAAAAATGATACTGTATTGAACATCCTTACATGAGTACTTGTATATAAATTTATTTGCGGGGTATATTTCTCTTCCTAAATCATAATATATGTATATTGCTCGTTTTGTAAGAAACCCTTGAAAACCATGTGGAGCATTTAAAACTCCATTCTACATAGTAACTTCCATGTTTTAAAACTATTTTATGAACCTCGTTTAAGTGCTGTATATAAAATCACACTTTATCAGTCTTACTAAGTACAAACTTTTTTGCCTTTTGTACTTAAGTTTCAGCCTATTATGTCCCTGTTTTACTTACTCTAATTACCTCACATCAGGGTTAAGGACCTAAAGTTTTTTGAATGACTCTATATGGTTCTGTGATTGCAAGCATGTCAGATAACAATTATCAACTTTATGTTTCTTAGTTTGCACGTTTAACTCATCATAGCTGACCATCTGTGCACATGCCATTTTCCTTAACCTTTTAGATAAGAATTCGAGATCCAAACCAGGGAGGTAAGGACATAACTGAGGAGATTATGTCTGGAGGTGGCAGCAGAAATCCCACTCCACCCATAGGAAGACCCACATCCACACCTACTCCTCCTCAGGTAAGACAGAGTGATGAGTGATTGTATGTATTTGTTCACTGACCTCTAATGAACTCACCTTTTTTTTTCTATAGCTACTTTCTATACTTCCCATTTCTATCAGTTGTCTTATAGTCTTGAGTATCTAAATGATATTTCAACATGTATGTTTTCTTTGCAAATTATTTTAACCCCAGATTTTTGTTGGTATTATTTCTATGTGTTATTATATTCACAGCACAACTGCTGCCATTATTCTTAATGTAGTATTGTATGACACCAAAAGGAACTGCATTACAGTGGGGAGTCATCATTAAATGAGTATTTAATGTCTTCAGTATGAAACCCTTGCATTAAATACTGCACACTATATTAGTGTAAACATTAAAGTTGAGAATTTAAAGTATTTCTCCAGATCATTGTCTATGTTATTCAGAGAATACCTGAATGTATGACAGGTGTGCTTTTTGAACTTGTTGAAAGAAAAGCGTTTTCTGTTATTTATGAGGGTTATTGGTATATTGAGGTAGGCATCTTTTATTCTTAGTTAAGAATGTGATTATCATGGTCTTCTAGTTCACTTTCTTTAAAAATCAAGACATTCTAGGAAGAGCTGAAGTTTAGTCGGTCTTGACAATGTTTTTATTACATTCTGACTCACTTTAAAATTATTAAAAATTATTAAAATTCAGAGTTGAGTGGTTTTCAAGTCTTAAAAATTACATAAATTGAAAACCCAGCACAGAAAAACATGTAAGAGCAAAATTATTAAAGAGGAGGGTGCTGCTTATTTTTCCAAAAACTCTTATGACTGGATTATGAGATGCCTCAGACCTAGGTTACAAAAAAATGATATAGATGATCAAATATAAGATATCAGAATAACAATCTGTTGACTCATTTTCATACTACAGGTTTAAAAATGTTAAATATTAAAGTCAAATAGCGGAGTGTTTCAGCACTCCTTGGAAAAACTGTGAGTCAGAGTTGGTCTAAAGACTTGGTCCCTTTGTTGTAACGAGTTTTCATTTGGAAGTAATAGTCTCACACTGATGTGATACGTATTTTGATCTGTGTTTACCCAGAGAGTGTAACATATGGTCTTGTGGATACATAAGTTGTTAAGGTTGTACTAATGATTGCTGAAGAACTCTTCACCATCCTCCATTATGTAGGGACATTCCAAGTGTGAAGTATAAAGAAGGCCTTATGTGCAGTTTTTTCCCTGAAAACCATCTTGGGACAGGCAGAATTTCCACATTGAAATTGTCTATTTAGGTGTTCTGTTAGTTAGGTGTGTACTGTCACAAGAATTTTGGATTAGTTGATCAGAGCTGTCACATTTTAGTCTGTGTTCTAAAACATTAATTAAAATCTTACTGTGCAGAAGTACAGTTAAGTTTCTTTTCAATTTTTGTTTAGAGTCTCAACGTGTATATGTATTTTTTACATTTAAATTCCCATGAAGTGTTTGTTTGTTTTTGTTTTATTAATCTTCCAAGCTTGATCTTAACCTGCTTCTGGTTATCCTTCCGTGCTTCTTCACAGGAATCTTTTTCTTTGTATCTTTCCCCAGTCACTATGGGCCTAAAAATGATGTGAGCATATGTGTCTTAAGTAATTATAAAATACAGACAATGAACACTTTCAACAGATAAAAGCCCTTACTCAACAGTTGTAATGTAGGTAGCTCTTCATGAGAATTGTAGTATCTTCTGTGAAGCATAAGTTCATTTTACTGGTTGATTTACATATAAATCGACACTTAAAAATGTATTATTATCTTTTTAAAAGCACAGAATCCATCTATGCATGAAATACGTTTTTTGGCGGGGAGGTTGGTACTAGGGATCGAACTTAGGACCTTGCGCTTGCCAGACAGGTGCTTATGCCACTGAGCTAAATGCCCAGTCTGAAATACCTATTTTTAAGAGAGACAAATGGTAGAAAAATTTCTTAAGTAAAACAAGTGGTAGCTCATGTCTGTAATCCTAGCACTCAGGAGATTGAAGCAGGAGAATTGCTGTGAATTTGAGTTCAGCCTGTGTTACATATCAAGCTGAAGGCAGCCCAAAGTATATAGTGAGACCCTATGTTTAAAAAACAAGAAAGAACAATAATAGCACAATTGTTATAACAAGTGACATGACCTCATTTTCTGGAAAATCATATCCAGTGGTGCATAGATAGAGAGAGGGTGACACCCTGGTTAATAGAAATGATCATTCCTGACTGTTATGTAATAATGGATAACTAATCCATTAATAAATACTATGGTGGCAGTCAAGGAAAACCCACTAAATTTAGCCAAGGGCTACTAATTTGCAGTTTCAGCATAATTCCAGATAATACTGAACTATGTTCTGTTGCTGTTGGAATGCCCCTCTGTATCAGAATTTAGTACCAAAGAATATTGGTCTTACAAGGTACCTCCTTTTAGCAAGGCCCAATTGCATATGCTGTGTATATAGCAAAGCCTTCTCTACCATGAAGAGATACTATCCTTGTATCTTTAAGGGAGATGAAGAACCATTTACATAGATGTGCGCACAGTGGCAGAGTCTCAGTTATGAAAACCAGTGATTTACCAATGAGCTACATTCCCAGCACCATGTTACTAGCATCTAACTATTCTTCTTGTGCTGTGTGTACTGTGATGAAATTCCAGAGGTGAGCAAGCAGGGTAGAATTGCAACACAGCAGCAAAAGTGACGGATAGCTGGGTATGGTGGTATATACTTATGTCCCCGCACTCTGCGAGACAGAGGCTGAAGATTGCAAGTTTGAGCCTAACCTGGACAACTTAGAAAGGCCCCGTTTCAAAAAATAAAATAATTTTTAAAAAGTTTTGTGCAGAGTTCCGGGGTTTAATCCTGTTAACCTCCTGCATACACACATAAACAAAAGTGACAGCTCACAGGGACTCATTAATAACAGTATAGATGAGTATTTACTGTATATGGAGTGTAAAGGAGAAACAAACACCAGAGGTGACCCATGAAGCTTAAAAGCCTAGATTTATAGAAGACGTAAGTTAGACACACAGGGAATTTTTTTTTTTTGAGGAGATAAGAAGGCAGCCTTAAATCTTCATGCCAGTGGCCTGTTGCAGGACCATTCCCAAAGGCAACAACACTTGAGTTTACCAAGAATTTAGTTTATATAGCATTTAGAAGTGGGAAGTACAAAACAAGGGACAGAACATTACATAATTGGTTACATGCATTGAGTCACATGTTGACAGGCAGGTTAGTCTTTAATAGATTTTTGAAACAGAGGAATTGTTTATCACAAAATAGAAACATTGCATAAGCGAGGGGAGAGGGCCCTTACATGGTGAGCATAGTTAAAGGTGTTACATAGGGAAATTTGAAGGATGGCATAATGCCTTTTTGGGGAGGGGGTTACCGGGGATTAAACTCACAACCTCGTGCTTGCCAGGCAGGCGCCTAAGCCACTGAGCTAAATCCCCGGCCATAATGACTTTGATTTAGACAAGCAAACTATTCTGATTTTTTAAAATTTGGTTTGAGGTTTCTTTGTCATGAGTGGCTATAAATCAAGAGAGCCAATCTCCAGGGAAACCCTGACCAGGGACAGGTTAGGTCTGGGTATGGGGGTCAGGTGAGACCCAATTAAGAAGTGAAACCACCCCCCCCAATTAAAATTTATAACATACACACTTTAGAGGCTAGAGGTCCTGTCAGGAGGCCTATGGGAAATCTAGAAGCATCAGAAAGGTCAGCTTATAGGTGGGAAAAGAAAAACAAAAAGGGAAGAAGACCATGTGACTATGCCTTTATTATTGTCCGTAGACATTTTTGCTTTGACTTTTTCATGGGGCTTATAGATTGGCAGATTTAAAGGAAACACTCCTGAAGGGAGAACTTGTTTCTAATGTTACCTAGCTAGCTATTCATTCATTCATTCATTCATTCATTCATTTATTTATTGTACTGGAAATTGAACTCATGACCTTGTGCTTGCCAGGCGGGCGCTAAGCCATAATCTCCAGCAATCATTATGTTTTAATATGGTCAGCAGCACAGGTATGTGTTGGATTTGGGTAAACCATGGGAAGCAAGTTACCTATGTCAGAAACAGCCACACAGGAAAGTTTTCACTGGGCAAAACCAAAAGAATATAAATGGATTCTGTATAACTTACATCAGGGCTAAAGGTGCATACTAAGACAGCAACTATATTAAATATATTTATGACACAAACTTAAAGAGTTCATTGTGGGAAACAGCATTTGGGTTATATAGTTTAGGAAAATACCCCTCTGTCTACATTTTTTCTTACTTTATAGATTAGAAAAGATACTTAATTTTCACTTACTGATTTATGAAGTTAAGAATTTTTATGTTTTACCAGGTATGGTGGCAGGCACATGCCTGTAATTCTAGCACTTGGAAGGCTGAAGGCAGGAGAATTGCTGTGAGTTCAAGGCCAGCCTGGGCTACAAAGTGAATTGAAGGCCAGCCTGAGCTGCATAGTGCAACCCTGTCTCAAAAAAAAAAAGTTTTTTTCTAATGTTCACTCTCTCTGTGTGAATTATCTACTTAAGCCTTCTGTATAAATTTCTTTTGGGGTGATAATGTAAGAACTCTTTGTATGTTAAAGAAACTCTCTGAGCTGTATCTTAGTCTGTGTTTTTGTGGCTGTAACAGAATACCATAGACTGGGTAACTTAGAAACCATGGAAATACGGAGGCTAGAGTCCCTGGCTGATGAGGGCCCTCCTGCTGCACTTGCCTGTGATACCAGGCAAAAGGGCAAGAGAAGGTGAGAACAAGGAAGGAATGAGGACAGTGCTTCCTTTGTAACAGATCTACTCTTGTGATGCCTAACCTCCTTCTACAGTAACGTGAGTTCTTTCATGAGAGCAGAGTCCTTAGGACCTAAGCACCTCTTATTAGTCCCTTCCTCTCTACTTTGTTGCCTTGGGGATTGAGTTTGCAAAATTGAACTTTGTGTGATACTTTCAAACCATAGCAGAATATTGACATGTGTTTCTTATTTAATGATTGTGTTTTCACTTTGTTAGTAGGCTGTTAATAATGCCATCTGTCACTTAGAATTTTGCATACACAAATGTCTGTCTTAAGTCATTTCTGTTTGGTGGTGGTAGTATTGCATTTTGTTTTGTTTTGTTTTGTTTTGTTTTGTTTTGTTTTTTGAGACAAGGTCTTGCTATGTAGTTCAAACTGTCCTTGAATTCATGGTGATGATCCTTCTGCCTCAGCATTCCAAGTGCTGGGGTTACAGGCATGTACCACCACACTTGGCTGGGGGTTTATACTTTGAAAAACTTGCCTATCCATGATAATAAAATCACTCACATATATATTTTTTCTTGAATTATATATTTTTTTGTTGGGGAGGGGCAGTGTTGGGCATGAGGTTTGGACCTTCACACTGAACTACATCTATGGCCCACTTTTTATTTTTCATGTAAAGTCTTGCTAAGTTTCCTAGGCTAAACTCGAATTTGAGACCCTCCTGCCCAGCTTTCTAAGTGTTGGGATTATAGCCATGTACCACCATGCTTGGCTATATGACTTGTTTCTCAGTTCATTATTATTTATTAAATAGTTTGTCATGAACTCTACATTTTGAGCTTTTGTTTTAAACTTTCAGTAAATTTTCATATACCTGAATCTGCTCATGGGCTCTTCTGTTTCATTGATCTCTTTTAAATCCATTACTGTCACATGTGTGTGTGTCTCATCTTAAATACTGTATTAGCTTGTTTTCAGTTAACAGAAACACAGTATCAGAGACTAGATGAATTATAGAGTTTTATTTTGAGTCATGATTCTGAAAGTCTACTGTTGGTCTTATTGCTGGCAGAGACCTGGGGTGATATAAAAGCATCATAAGGCAAGAGACAGGGAACATGCAGGTATGTGTGTGTCTGTTCTACTCTTTCTTCTTAAATAGTTACCAGGATTCCACATGGGGACCAATGATCTTGTCTAATCCCAGTTCCCTCCCAAGAATCCTACCTCTAAACAGCATAGTCTGATTCCATTTTCACTTTCTCAGTACTTCACAATGGGATTTATATTTTAAGGAAACTTTTGAGGACCCTTAAACTGTATCCAACCCAAACAAAATCCTATACTTTATAATATACTTTAATATATATGGAGAAAATGCCATTTACATGGTCCTTGCCTTTTAGAGTTCTTACTTTATTTTCCCTTTCCTCACAGGATTTTTGATTCTCTTATATCTTCTGCTTTACAGCCTTAGAGCTTTTAATCTTGAATTCATGGATTTTTCTTCCCTTTCCCTATACCATAGCAACATTTCCTTACCTTCTAGGAGATCATTTTCTATATTGAAAATATCATTCATTTTGTTCTGTTCATGTTTAAAGGGAAAAAATATTTTCCCAGTGCTTTTGGTCTGTTTATTTCTTATTGCTGTGTTACTCCCTTTTGCTTCACACTTAGGTCACAGCTGGTTTATGCTGTAATGTGAGGTTATGACTCTGGATTACAGTCAGTTTCTTTAGGTATTGGTGATGCTAACTTTGTTCTCCTTTTTTTTCATTAAACCATCCTGCCATCTACCCCAGTTGCTCAGGCAGTAACTCATTCTTAAATCCTCTTTCTCTCACACCTCACAACCACTTTATCAGCAGATCCTATCTGACTCATTCTTACCACCTTCACTGCTGTTACTGTATTCTAAGGACACTTTGGTCTCTCTCCTAGACAGCAGGCACTTCCTTACTCATTTCCCTGCTTCTGTCTTGCCTCCTCTTGTTCATTTGTTACACACCAGCGAGAACGAGCGATCTTTTTAAAACACAAATCTAGTCACATCTCTATCCTACTAAAAATGATCCTGTGTCACTCTACTGGGGGCTCAAACAGAGAAGAGTTCATATTCTGGTAACATTTTGGAGGTCTATATGAATCATGGGATTTCTGGCTACATGGCTATCCCCATCTGCTCCTCTCCATTTTTCTTCACTGTACTGCATTGCTGCTGAACTTCCTGCCTGTTGTCCACATTTCCAAGCTTACCTCTACAGGGCTGGGGATTTAGCTCAGTGGCTTAAGTGCCTGCCTGGCAAGCACGAGGTCGTGAGTTCAATCCCTAGTACAAAAAAAGAAAAGAAAAGAAAAGCTTACCTCTACCTTTGGACTTTTGTTCTTACGGTTCTTTTTTATCTGGAATGCTCTTACATATTCCAACTCTGCCTCTTTCAGACCTCAGGCTTTCTCAGAAAGCAATTTCTTTTTTTTTTTTTTTTTCTTTTTTAAAAAGTTTATTTAAAGAGAAAAAACAAAGAAAACAACCAAACAAAATAGAAAAAGGGTAGCAACAATACAGAATTCCAAAGCCAAAAAATAAAAGAACAACAACAAAACAAAAACAAAAACACTAAGAAATCCCCCACTTGATAAGTTACATACTGTCATCCTTGGAAATAGTTGTTCAAGTTACAAAATTAAAGCACACAAAGTAGACATTCAAACAGTGAGACTGTTAACAGTTCTGCTCAACAATCTAACAACAACAGTAATGTGGTCATCTATCTTACATACTTAAACATACATGCAGTTATATGCTTTAGAGCACTTTCTTTTCCTCTCTCTCTCTCTCTCTGTCTGTATATATATATATATATATTTTTTTTTTTTAATTTTATTTTAAGGGGGTTAAAATTAAACACAACAACACAGAACAGAACGGGACATAAGAAAGCATAAATTTCAAAGCTAGACAACCCAAGATCTTTACTATCTGTCATATTGTCTCATGTTCTCTTCCAAATGGTTGTCCATATCTTTGCATATGGGGAGCTCATACTAAATAAGATATCAGTCTTTTCACAAGATGTGCAGTTTACTGGCTCCCACTTGCTAAGGGGCGGGAGGGACATGGGACAGGGGCCAGGACCACATGAGATGTTCGATTCTCAGCTCGCGCCTCATATCCACCCCCCAGAGAGGGAAGGAGTTCCTTGTTCTCCCGGCACCCCGAGTCAACCGCACGGTGCAGGTCCCGATGCGCCAGGGTCTCTCTCCTTGAGGACGCCGAAAGTCTGCCACTCTCAGCTGCCCCCCAGAGAGGGGTGGTACTCCTTGTTCTCCCAGCACCCCAAGTCAAACGCACGGTGCAGGTCCCGATGCACAACGGTCTGTCTCAGAAGGCAATTTCTGAATGTAAAACACAACACTTACTGTCTGTCCTTTAGCCTACTTGAATTTTATTCATTGCTTTAACTTTGCCTGATACAAGCTTATTTTTTGGCTTATTGTATGTCTCAATCATTAGAATATTTGGAGCATGATACTTTATTCAGCACTGTGTTCTCAGCATTGAGTTCAATGTATGATACTCATTACCATCAATTTAGAGAAGATACGATTTTCATTTCAGAGCTAAGAACTAGTAACAGTGGACGAAAACACTTAAACAGGGTTATAATGCTTAGAATTGTTCAAAGCTGACATGGACTGTACCATTAAATAATGAGTTTATGTCAGTTAAAATTTTTAAATTAAATTAAATTAGAAAACATACAGGAAGTATGAAAGAGCTGATCTGTTTGAATGATGCAGATTGCAGTATTCACATCCTGTGATTCTGGCATTAGAGTTCAGCATACAACTTACTGTTATTACTATATCATGACTATGGTCATTATTCATTATGAACTATTATCCATGTATTTCAGGAAATATTCATCATGTCATCTCACATATCATTATACTATGAGTCAGTCTTTACACTTAGATGTTTCACAGCCATTTTAAACTCTTAAGCATGAGTTTATGATCTTTCTCTCCTCCACCTGTTGGCCCCTTGTGTCTTTTGTAGTAACTTCTATTTCAGTGACTAACACACAACTTAGAAACCAGAAACCTAATAATTTTTTTTTACCACTCTGTTGTGCATTTGTTCCTTCACTACTAATTACTGAATACTCTCAATGTACCTCCTGTATTTAGATAAAATTCAGTTGTATCACTTGCTAAAATTATTTCCTTTCGACTTCTGCAGTAACTGTAAATTTTGTTATAATTACTCTTTATCTTTCTATGCTTCCTCATGCTTCTCACATTCCTGCATCTGCATCAGCTTTCAAATTAACGTAAATGTTGCTTCCTCAAAAAATTCCACCTCATATATACACAGAGTCTGGTGCTGGATGATGATATATTATCTCTATACTCTTGAACCATGATATATCATTTATTACTACTGTAATGAAGTGATTAATTTTGTGGTTTATTTCTTAATGTATTTTCTTTGATAGAGTACAAAGTCCATGGAGCTATGAATTTTGGCTTGGTCACATGGTATAAACCAGAAGGAAACACCCCCCCCACACACACACCTTCCTAATAAGCAGATATGGGAAGTTCTCTTCCAGTTATTAAAGAAACATGTTTTAGTCCCTTTTCCTAGCACAGTCAAGTATATTAATTTCCTTTGCGACTTCTTGTTTTTCAGTGGAGGCTATATAGTACTTGTTTGTTATCTGGGTTTATATACATTTAAGTACACAGAGTAAGCTGGTTGTAGTCACACACACCTATAAGCTAAGCTATAGATGGAGGCTGGGGCAAGAGGATTACAAGTTCGAGGCAAGCCTGGGCAGCTTAGGAAGATACTGTCTTAAAATTGTAGAACAAATTTGAAAGTGCTGATTGTGTAGTTAAGCTTTCCCTGGGTTCAACTTCCAGTACCACCAGGGGGTGAAAAAAAGGTATTTTCTACATGGATTGATTTAAAGTTACCGAATGAAACTTTGAAAACTCATTTGTACCTGGAATGATAAAATATGAAACAATTAAAAGTAGCCTGTTCCCGAGAAAACAGGCCATGCATACGCACAAGATTGAAACTAGACCCATGTCTCACCATGTACTAAACTAAATCTAAGCGGATCAAAGATCTGTTAAAACAGAAACACTTTGCAAGAAGATAAAACAAGTAAAACTCTTTTTTTAAAAAATAATTTTATTTAAAGAGAAAAAAACAAAACAAAACAAAACAATACAAAACAGAATAAAGGGTAGCAACAATACAGTATTCCAACGAAAAAAGGAAAAGAACAACAACAAAAGAAACCTAAAAAATTATTGCTTGACGAATTACATACTGACTTCTTGGAAATAGTTGTTCAATTTACAAAGTTAAAACATGTAAAGTAGACATTCAA